>JAMKCH010047013.1:0-11734 GCA_023653785.1 Ophioderma brevispina
TAGCAGTACATGCAACTTTACAAATACTTTAGAAAATAACACGAATTATCATTTCGTGTTATACACATATTCGAAGTTTGTTTTCAAAAACCCCGAAACAAAATGAAATACCTTCGTGTTTTGGAATATGACTGGCAAAAATATGAATATGATGAAATTATTAATGGAAAGGAAACTTCGGGCAGAAGATAACATGCAAACCCTGGGATTCATACGCAGAAAATTTAACCTTCCAACCCTCCATTTGACCCCTCCCTTTTCACTTTCCCCACTTTCTAACACCCATCTGATCCCAGTCCCCCCCTCTCCCCCTTCTTATATCTTTCAGTTTCGTTTTACTATCCCCTCTCTCATTTATTTTTAACTAACACTTCATATATTTTCAAGATTTCTACATGTCGTTTATTTAATAACTTTGTATACTATTTACCAACAACAACCAATACCCACAATAACGAGCAAAAGAGTTTTGTCAAAGATGATTCTTCTTGGAATTAAAGCGAATAAATACAAACCCGGAAACAAGATATACAAATACATAAAATCATCAGAATTGTGAAGTAAAACCTGCAAAAGGTCACCCCGAGCTAACCCGTAGATGAATAGTCTAGGAGGTCGTTAACGCCTTTTGTTGCACAGTTAAAGTGGCCGCGGGCTATATCGTTCTATTAACGCCTAATAATGGCCCGCTACGTACACTAGAATACGAGAGTTTGGTATATACAAAATTGTGTCATCCCTTAACTTCTGATTGAAGACTCGCCATGTTTGACACTCATTTTAAAGTCAATTTATCATGCCTGATTTAAATGTGGTGATCAAATTTCACATTGATCGAAATTTGCAGAATTTTTGTAGACAAAGATGTAGTTCATAAACACAAGTGAACCATGTAAGCGTGGGTAAAGTGTTAGTTAAAACTAACCGGATGCGCCTCCCATGTAAGAACCTTATTCATTCAGTTGGCGCCCAAGATTATAAATGCAACGAAAGCCGGCCGGTGTCAAACCCAAGAATTTGTTAAACAATAGGTAGATTAATAGAATAGACGAACTGCAATTCAGTGGAATTTAAAAATCATATTTTCTCTGACGCTAATAATAGAGCTGTTAAAACTTGTTGTTGTAAAAGAAGTTGTCAGGGTTAACGAGACTAGGTAGACACGCTAGACATGGCACTGCTAATGCTTGGTATTATTACCACGTTAGGGGGTATGAATGGCACCTGCTACTTGCAAAAATGCCACCTGTACGCTCTTTTTATAATGTAAAAACAAAAGCAGTGTGACCATTTTGAAATCTACTCTGAAAGTTTACACCAATTCACATAGTCAATTTTTAATTCAACAGAAAGAGGTGAATATAATTGGTTTAATTGTGACTCTTAGGTTTTAGTGTATTGGTCTTTTATTCAATATCCAAATTAAATACCTAATAACTAAAAACATGCATTCAAGATTGTTACAATGGTTATTGTATTAATATTCTTGATTTAAAATGACATTTTAGTGAATTATTAGAACTTTTTTAAACGTAGTACTTCATTATCGCCTGCACGTTAGATTAGAAAAGCGGCCAGTTCAAGAGCGTGAAAAAACTCAGTGGCATTTGGTGTAAATTTAGTAGTTAATGTTTAGATAAGAAACATGAGTCAGGGAGAGTGTTTAGAGCCTACAACACCCTCACAACCATATCATTGCCAGTGCAGTTAGCGTATTTGACAACAGTTGAGCCGGGTATTGTCTCTACTTAAAGAAGCGCATAATTTTAAAGGTATTTCCTAAAATTAAGGCCGCGGACATTTTACAAAGCTAGCCTCTGGATAATGAGTTTCGCTGACGAGGACAAGTTTTGGTCCCAGGTTATAATAAGTTACCTATCTCTTTGGACCTCAGGATGATACAGTCAATGAGAAAGATTGTACTTGCTGTGACTGCCACTCTAATGCTTGTTGATTTTCAAGGGAAGAATACCTCCTGTTGAGTAAATTCCGAGTCAAAGTTGAGTAAACCTAAGACAGTGGTGGAGTAAAATATAATATATTTGCCGCTAAGGTTTACTCAGCGCAGCTTTGGCTGAGTTTCTACTTCAACAGAAGGGTTTGTTCCCTTTTTATGAATTGTACACATTGTTATTAACAAATCTGCCATATCTTATAGTTGCACATTTAGCACTCTGTTTGTCCTTGCGTGTTGGTTTTATCTATCTGGTTTGTCTTAGTTTATTGCCGTGCTTATTATCTTTTAGAAGCATTAATTTACAGATACTATCTTACAAATTAGATGCTTCTCCTGTCCTGGTAGATGGTGCAAATTTATTGTGATTCCCGGCAGATATTCCTCCTACAACGGGAGAAACCGTGGGACGCGTGTTTCGTCGTTACGCTGTTCAAGCTCGCCGGAAAACCAGCGAACAGCGAAATCGACAATGTTAGCATTAAGCGATGAATCGGTAAAAATGTAAATTCAGCAGATTTCATTATGTCGTTGCGATTACATGCTACCTGAGCTTAACCCTTTATTATCCCTGATGTTATCAGCTTGGGATCTCAGCCATGATATATATAGTTTTGGTTTTGATTTCTTAATATTGGCTATAAAATAATGATACAGACTGTGGTATTAATTTTTAAAACTAAGATTAACTTTAAAAGGGTATAACTTACTCCTTTGGGATCCATAGCAACGCCTGCGTTGTTTCAAAATAAATACGTAAAAATACTAATACCATGAAAGTATTTGTGCGAAGTATTTTTTTCATTTTGAAATTACAATGTCTTTCCACAACGTTAGGCGAAGGAGTTTTGAAATAGACGATGAGCGTAATTGCTAAAGCACCAATACGTCACTAACATTCTACTATTTAAAAAAACATCAAGACCAAAACTGAATATGAGCAACGCCTTCATAACTTAGACAATCCAAATTGATTTGCCAGTTTAGCGGGAGCTTCTGTAGTAGGCAAAGACATTGTTCTGACAATTTTGGTTCTGGATCTGATAGTTGTGTCCCCTATTGAAATTTTTAAAAGTCTTTCATATCAGGTAGAGAACAAATTCAGGGCCATTCTTTGCGAAGTCACACACGTGACCAAAACTTTATTTTCCCCCACATTAGTTTTTGTAAAAATAAGCAAAATATTGCTCTCACTTGCACGTGTGTGACTTCCCGCAGAATGGCCCTGCAATGACTCTCTAGTCTAACATGGCCCTTTTTTTTTTTTTTTTTTCTTTTTTTTTTTTTTTTTTTTTCTTTTTTTTTTTTTTTTTTTTTTTTTTTTTTTTTTTTTTTTTTTACTAAATAGAAAAGAATTGCCAATTCTTATTCTCTAAAAAAAAATAATCAGATCTATTAAAGTAGTAAGATTTTTCACCGAGGAGCTATTTTTTTTTTTTTTTTTTTTTTTTTTTTTTTTTTTTTTTTTTTTTTTTTTCTTTTTTTTTTTTTTGGTTGGACATATCTTACGTGTTGTAAGCCAAGGGTTTCCAACACAGGGTTTTTGGATAAAATGAGGGCCGCCCTAAATAATATAGGGTTTTGGGTGACAGGTCTCAATGGCAAAGCCTTTTAAATCTAGTGCTCATTGAAGAGAAATTCTTTAATTTGCCCCAACCTAATGATCTTAATAAGTAAATATGCCATCCTTCACTATTCAAATGGAGGCTTTCCCCAATGCTTCGTAGGTGACATTGTGTGTCTCTTTGCGAGTCTTGCCAGACTGGCATAAAGACCAATCGAACATGACAGGTTGATGATTTTGCTAGAGCGAAAACCTAACTCTGCCCACGGACGGAGGAGGAACATAGTGTACTAAACGTGTGAAAAACTTTGCTGAGTTGGAAGATCAATTTTAAAGTGGTTAGTTCTGTAAATTGCACTACCCAGACAGTCTAATTACTCTATTTTGGGACTAAACAACACACTCAAGTACTTGCATACACAAAAAAGTGAAGAGACAGTGAAGAGTGTTAAGTCATCCTCTTTCAGATAGGAGATCATCACCACATTCTATGGCCCTCCAAAAGATAGAAACTAATGAGTTCAAATAGAAATATTCCAACCCCAGCTGATGCCCTTGCCACGCCCAAACAATACGCAGAACTTGCCATCCTGGTGGGAAAAATCATCTGGGCCAATTTCAGCTATTTTGATGAGTCTTCCTCCAATCAAGTGAGTAGTGAGACAAACTTGCAAAGAGAACTCCGATCGCGACATTTCATATCAAAGCCTCAAAGGTGAAATACTTTTAAAAAGGGAATCAGTGCTGCCACCTGGCCTGAACTTTACTTATCATTGCTATACATATCAACACCCACACATCAACCTACCATGAAGTAATGTATACATAACATAGACCAGACAGATGAACATTAACTTCGACAAAGCAACGTCATTATGTTCTTTGCCTTTTACAATGATGTTACCAAATCACCTGATCTTACGCCTCTACCCACCTCTCGCCTCAAACAGAAATCTCTTATATCAGAAACAGAATAGATACATAAAAGCTGATGTAACTTACCAAGTTAACTCGTCTGTCCTGTAGTACCTATAAAACCACCTGAAGTCTACAGCTTTCAAGATATAATGACGCGTCTGCGTCCTGAAAGCCCATCAGTAGATAGGAACGGTTGGCGCCAACGGACGCTTCACTTAACCAGAACTAAACCCTAGTTCTATTATAGCTAACAAAAACTATATTTCCTGTAGAGCGCCCCAGCAGGTATAAAAGCGAGTGGCCTGTAAATTTGATGGGACATCAAATGAATTGAATAAATACGAATGAATCTATTTAGTTGTTCATAACACGTGAGAAAGAGAGAGGGCCAGAGTTAATGCAGGTACCTAGGTGCACTTCGTGCCTCATAGAATAGAAACACAGACATGTTTATTCAATGAGGCATGAAACCAGTGCAATTATGACAAAATCTGACTAGTTTGCAATGGGCATGCAAAGAAATATTAATAGGACCTGTTGTGCCCTATAACAGATTGGTTGATGATCAGTAAAAGCTTTATTTGAATTTAGTAGTGATGTATGGTTGGGTGTGAGACGCATGACAAGCCTCTGATAAAATACCTGAAGCTTTACCCAAACAATGCGTTGACATTCTTTCTCATTCAGCCAATTTGAGCCTGATAAAGTTTAACTTTTCACCTTTCAAAAAGTAAAGCATTGTATAAACATTGAACTGTACTAGGAATCAGCCATAAAAAAATTAAGCCAACGAATACAAACATGCATAGTCTTGAAGTAGAAGAAGCTAGACGGAAGATCAATTGTATACAGTGGCGCTATTTGTTGTGCTCTAAATCCATATAGATCAGACCGGAGCGGACAGGGTGACATTAACAGGTGTAAAATACAGAGGATTGGTTTCCCCCTTCGATATCTATGGTATCTGAATTCTTTTCATAAAGTGCTCAGACACTTAAGGGTACAGACAGAACCAGATAGATTTTTTCCGTATTGTTGTCAATGTTATCAAAACTATGCGATGAAGTTGAACAAGTAGGATATGGAAGTTATAGGAAAGTCAAACTGAAGTTTGTTTATTAGGTCTTGTGTAATGTTACTTTGGGTTACTGTCGAGACTCATACACGTGTGTCTGTGAAATAGTACATTAAGTTTTTGTAGACTAGGAAACATCGTATGTGCTAAAAGCCTTAATGTATGTGTCTCCGCGCGATAGAAATTTAATCGAGACATAATGTTATAGAAACGTAATGCAATAAACACAGAAAGCCATAAACACATTCTACTGGAAACACAAGTCACAGGGACAATGTTATAGATTCACAAAATTTAAAGTCATACTGACACAACGTCATACAGACACATTGTTATGGCAAACATAAAGCCGCAATACGCAATATGTTAAAGAACCCATATACAAAGTCATAGAGTCATAGAGCGTAATGAAGGCTGTTTCATATAGCAATTCTAAACATGCCATATACATGTAAATATTACTTAAACGTTTGAGAGACAAAACGCATTTTAAAAATATTAGAAACACCTACTTAGAAAACTAATCCCCCCCCCCCACCCCCCCCCCCCAATTATACGAATTATTTTAACATAACGCATCTCTACTATCTCCCTACATTGTTCACATGTTGTGATACATAAAATATATTGATGAAATTTGAAATTCTAATCAGCATAGTATTCACTCACGTGACATTAACTAAATCACACGCCTAAGGCGACAAAAAAGACCCTGTTTTACGGGCGAGCGGACCTTTCGACTAGGGTCGGGTCGGTCGGGAATTTTTCTTTTAAAATTTTTATTCTTTTATGCGAGAACTAAAATGCTCTACAATAGCCCAAAATCTGAAAATCAGAAGAAAAATTAAAAATTGGTACAAACAAACTTTCAAAAAAATTTGCAAAAATTGATCAATTTGAGGCTAAAAACAGGGCCTGATGTTACATGAGGTTTTTGGGAAAAACTATAAAAAAAAAGAAATCTGCAAACTGAAAACAGGGTCGGTCGGGCGCCTCGTAAAAAGGGTTTTATTTCGTCGCCTAAGAGTTCAGACTTTCACAACGGCTTATGGACACCAGGGTGAATAATGTCAATGAAAGATATATCACGAGCAGAAACAAGTTTATTTCCTACTATTAGAAATCTACAATTAACAATAATAAACAGGCGACACGCTTAGAAGGTGATGGCCAAAGGGCCAATTAGATAAAAGTCGAACTTCCGCTAAACTGAAAACTTTCGTAATATTTTTACAAATCCAAGGAAATCAAGTCAAAGTAAACTTTATGATCAGCATAGCAATAAAAAAATGTTGGCCAAATACGATAACACAAATTATCATATAACGAGAATACGATTTATATTTGTTTCTGAAAATTAAAATCACTTGTAATTGCTTCCCTTCTCAGTTTAATTCAGTGACCACGTCATTATAAGTGCACGTTTACTTTTTAAATTGGTTCCTGAAATTATAAATCATTTTGGTTTTCTCCTTTCCAGTTTGGATGCAGTGATCACTCATCAGTTTGTATAAATTGTTTTGAGTCTAGTATAGTCGGTGAGGTCTGGTAGACATGATGCTTTCAGATCTCATGATGAAGTTAGGCGGTTAAAGGAGGAACCTGTATGATACATAAGTTACATAAAGTATAAACGTGAAAAATACTAATAATGTGAATTAGTGACGTCGAGTGATATAGTCTGAGGGGTAATCTTTTAAGTAGCACAATCATGTATTCTAATGTGATAGCTTAATGGTTGAATATCATAATATTTTTCTACATTTAGCATGTAGGCCTACCGAACTGGGAATCGAACCCAAGATCTCTGCTTATGAAACCAAAACACTTATCCACAATACAACGCTACCTTATCGGATTAGAGAACATAATTGTAATATATTATATCTCTCTTCAAATAATATAAATATTGCGAATTAAAATTGAACAAAATATTCATATAAAAGCGTAAAAAAGAGGGTTTTGAACTTTCCATTTGAAGCTGATGGAAAATAAGATACTTAAATCTGTTTGATTGTATCCAATTTCGGTTTCAAATTATTTGTTGTTTATATCTTGACTTATTTAAAAGTACTGATGTGTGTCTGGTTTACTTAAAGTATTCAAGGATACAACGTCAACAACAATAAGTACCGCAACAAGGTCTTATAAATTGGTATTGTTATATTTTTGTACACTTTACGTCCAGTGACAATTAGTGATATTATGTTTGTTTGTTAACATTCCTAAAATGAAATACGTAAAGAGTATCTGTGACAATTAAGCCTTAATATTTACATAATTGATTCAGACCAAAAAGGGTTTAAGTATGGTACACTGATAATTAAAATTTTGTGTCTTCATATTGTCAACTATTGAGAACATTTCATTTCAATGTCTCAGTTATACCTAAAAAGAGCAATACTACTTGTATGCAGATTTCCTGCGTTAAAATAGTGGCAAGTCTGGCTAAATTTGGTAACAGGGTAATCTTCACCCAGCTTTCAAGACAGCATGAAATCAGGTTTACAACCAGTCTTTATTAAATTAATTGTCGTTTCCTTGTTTAAAAACTGATCATAATAAAATTTTAACTATATTAAAAAGTTAACACTGCTACCTTTTTCAATATGACCAGAAATTTATCTGATTCAAATACACAAATGGTGAGTGCCGTCATGTGTGTGACAGTAATTAGCATATCAATAAGCTTGAAAAAACAAGAACTAAACCATTTATTTGTGTAATGGGAAGATACATATACTGCCTTTTGGAGCATGAATCCTTAAACATTTCTCTGAGCTAGTGGTTGTCTAGTAATAAATTTAACTTCGTTGTCTTTTTGGCCACGTGTGTGACATACCAAAGACATTTAAAATTTTCCTTTTTTTTAATTTACTTTCCTATTCCTATAAATTTGAAATTTTTAATAATTAATTTTAAAAATTGAAGTTTTTAATTTTTTATTCATGTTATTATTTCAAACAAAATGCATAGCTATTCATATAAAATTAAAGAAGGCAAGGTTGGTTTAATAATCGCAGCTTTTTAACACAAAATGTTAAACACGTTCATTTATGCAAATGAGGTTGTTTGGGTTGAAAACATTGTTTAAAGATCATATCATTGCATGAAACTTGGAAGGATTATTAACGTGATAATGTAAACAAATTTGCAATAGCCATTAACTAACTTTATTTTTTGTTTTGTCCAAAATGTTTACTTTTTGAAGAAGGCGCCTAATTTGATGCAACCTGAGAGAGGATTGAATAAATATTATTAAGACTCCGAGAAACTGGCAATTGCATCTAATTAAATAAAGACAACAAACCGGTTTGAGACCGTTATTGTTCTCTTTATTTAGTCGATGGCTCGGCCAGTTTCTCAGAGTCTTCATACTAAATTATTTATTATTAAATCAAGTTGGCTTTAGTTGGCAATAGCAATTATACGAAATAATAATTTTAAAATCGTTTGGGCATAATAATGACTTTTCAAGATACTTGTACGTAAGTAAGCTTCTAAGCTTTCTCGTATATACATGGCCTAGTTAAGAAAAAACTGGTCCCTGATGAATCGGCGCCATTACCGGCCATTTTGCATCTTTAAGATAGTCTAGTGGGTAGAAGGGTGTTCGTGGGCACCGCCCCTGAAATAAACTTCTAATGAATCGTCTTTATATCTGAAAAAATGCGTAGAAACATTAGCTATGTGTAAAAAAATCAAAAGTGTCCACGTATCATTTTTATGCAAATTTATGCAAATTATGATGGGCCATTAATAGGAAAATAATACAATTTTCGATATATCTCAGCCATACTGGTTGATAAATGAACAAATGAGGTGCTTGGACTCTGTCGAGGGTGCAAAGATCAAGATGGAACCATTTAAAATTACGCTAAATGTCTCCAGAGACATAATATGCAAATTAGTGTTGCCATTAGCTAAAAATAACAATTTTCGATATCTCTCAATCAATACTGTTGATAATTAACAATAAGGTGACGGGACCTATGTTTCGAGGGTCAATAGATCAAGATGTCCCGCAAATTCCAAATATGCAATTAGGGTCGTCTTAGTCTCAAAATCCAATTTGGGGCATAAATCTTGGTCAATATTGCCACATAACTGTCAAGATAAGATGATCGAGACCTATTTGTGAGGGCGAGGATAGTCTAATGGTACTCATAATTAGGTTCTTTTTCACTAACATGATCACCTTCAAATAACTAACTAAGAATAGTCAAAATTAGGCCTTCATGTCGAAGTCTGTTTTTGGGGTAATTGTAAGAAATTTTGTTAGCGCAAGTAAATTCAGACTTAAACATCTATACATAATCCTCTAGCGTGATGGGGGACCCCGTTTTGCTGGAGTTAAAACCAATCCAGATCCAGATAATACTTGTAAATTTCTCTTAAATTCAAATTATGGAATGATACAAAACTAATGCGAGACTAAGATACTGTGTTGTTATCATGCCGAAAAGAAAACGTGCATTACAGAACTCTACAGTCTCCAATGACTCTCTGCCAACATGCAAGTGTGATATCCATATTGCACCATGGTTGCTTTATACCCTCAGTAAATTTAAAGGAACTGCAGGAGAAACATTTACTTTTCTAAAATAATCCCAAAACGAGATTATCAACATTTATACTTACAAATCTGTACTCATCAAATACTTAAGCATTTTCTCTTTAATTCAATGTGTGTAATGATTAAAGACTATTATAAGACTTAGACAGTGACATGTTGTAATCAAGCCAAAAAGAAAACGCGAAGAAAAGGATTGTTCGGTCTTCGATGACTCTCTGCCATGACTCTCGGATGTATCCGCCATGTACTATCCATAGTGTAACATAAAATCAAGGAGGCAAATAGAGCGACTATGTTCGTATGTCAGGTGCCAACCAGAAAGCATTTGTTACAGTCTTGTAGGACATTGGATCTCATATCTTCAAAAACAGTGAGATCTTACTGTTAACTTCGTTACCCTTGCTTGTGTGTGTGTGTGTGTCTGTGTGTGTGTCTGTGCTCTTTTAAGTATGTGTGTGTGTATCTGTATCTGTGTATTTGCGTGATATGAAAATGAAAACTATCGCTCTGAGAACCTGCTGAAATGCCAACAGAAGAACCCAATGAAAGACCACATCTCCTTCACAAAGGTAGATCACCACAAAAAGTATGCAGTTGCATTTTGGGAATAACTGTTTCTGAAGCTATTGCACAAGCTTACAGTCCTGGAAACGTGGTCAAGTGTCAAGGTGTTGCTCTCCTTCGTCGCGATATTCTGGGTGCAGGCTTTCAATGAGTCCATAGACCCTCGAGTTATGATTTTCTGGGTGGGGAGTCCCAGTTGCAGAGATGGGTGCCTAATCCAGGCACGGGCATCTTGCCTTTGCTGCCGATAAAAAACATAAAAAAGCCATACAAAATATTCTTGCATATGGTAGTATATAGATCGTTCCATTCTCAAAAAACGGTGTGAATGATAAGCCATCAGGAAACTTTGGGCCAATGCGCGTGAAGTGAAATGGTGGGAGAACTTCTGGTGTATTGACTTTCAAGCTAAGCTGACCTTGCAACTTATCTACCCCCGGCAGCATTCTTGTCTTCTGGCTTTCGACTCCATTTGTACTTCCTGTATTCGTGATCCCTGCTGCACTGTTGACAATGTTGCTGCCATGGACATAAGTATAGAGATTTATTCAAGATATCCATTTTTCCATTGGAATATGTGTTGTCTTCTGTCATAATTTGAGGTCTATGTTGAGGCCTATGTTGATTCTTTGTCCAGGGCCTTGAGCAGGGCATTTTCTAACTCTAAACCAATTTCATAAACTGTCAGGGTGGCCAAACCGGTGCAGATTCATGGTGAGATGCTTGCTTCGAAACATACATCTCAGACTGACAGTATTGCAGAATAATTTCCATTGTCCCTCTGCCACTGCACGGTACAGTGTCTTGCCCATAGACGTTTAAACTTTGCGCTTATCTCTAAGTCGGCTTTACAAGCTATAACCATGGAGAGGAACCGGATATGGTTAGCAGGTATGAATTTCTCAGATGCGAGCTCCATGTCGTCGACTGTGTTGGAGGAAAATGGACTCATAGAAAGCCTGCCGAATATTACGAAGGAGAGCGACATCTGCTGGGCCAGTGATTAACTTTGCTCCCTTTGTTCTTTGTGGTAGACTTGAGGCCGCTAAGTTTTGCGAGTAACGCCTTTAATATCTACTTTGT
>JAMKCH010047014.1:0-23796 GCA_023653785.1 Ophioderma brevispina
TTCAATCTAAATCCTAATTGTTTGCAATTATGTACAGAAATGCTAAATTTTAGTCAAAAAATTAAAAGTTATACCCGGAGTTATACCCAGAGATTTGCCGAGGAGAGCTAGGTCTCAATTCCGTGTGTGAGTTCGTTTGTGTGTGCGCACGAGTGTGTATAAGGTGGTTGTCATTATGATTTGGTTTCTTAGGAGTACTCGCAAGCCGACTTTAATAACTCGGAGATGAGCGAGCGTACATCGTTTGCGTTGAGATTTTTAGCGTCGACAACAATTCATGAGGCGATTTTCCCTATTGCGTAACGCAATTTGTAAACTCATTCATAAAACGCCCTAGAGCCCGTAGAACTCTGATGTATGCAGGACTGTCTAAGAACGCGTCTGATTAATTACGTGTCTCGCCTTTCACGCACCCAGTTGTTTTTACTGCGTGGACATAGAGACGTAAAATAAAGCGAGACGCAGCGTCGCTATCGAAGACAAAAAACCTTTCTAAAAAGTTTTTTTCGACGATTTTCAGGAAAAAACTAAATGTGACACCATTTTTTTATTTCGGTTATTTCAAAGTATGCAAACTTGGACCTCAAATATGGAAAATCAGAAGAAAAAAACAATCGGCCGCTTTGTTTACTTTTTCGGGAACTTTAGATCGGTGCATTCACAATTCTCCATAGAGTTGCGTGGTACACTGTTAAAAAATTTCCGTAAATTACGAAAACAAGATTTCCGTAAAGTGTGGAAAGGAAAAATCTGTTTTAGAAAAACAATAAAAATTGTAAAAAACAAAAAAAACATATAAAAAAAAATAGCTAAAAATGTTAATTTACGGAACTATTTCAAAAAGTTCTGGCAGCAATATTCCGGACTTTTGTTTTGGTTCCGTAATTTTGAAATTACGGAAAAATTCTGTTTAAAATACAGATTTTTTGTTCCATAATAGGAGCCAAAATTTCTGTGTTGGATAAAATACGTCCAAGAAGTTCACGGAATTGACAGAAGAAATTTCTGTAATTTCCCTAAAAACAAAAAATGACTGGAAATACTGCTGCCAGAAATTTCCGTTATAAATTTAAGGGACATTTTTTTAACAGTGTAAATAATTGTAAAATTTTGAGCAAAAAATGTACTTTTTGAAAACTCTTTTTCTCAAAACGAATACGGTAAGCCATATTGTTATTTCAGGTTTGTTAATATCCAGCACAAATGAATGTGTACTATATACTGTAATTTTAAAGAAATTCTTGGGTCCATTTAAATCAACGCCTTAAGGTTTTCTGTTCTGGATGTCACCTGAATGGAAAAGTGAAATTCCAATTGTCACCAAATTTGGTGGAAACCATATGTTAATGATGTGTCAAAGGTCGCATATGGAGGTTCTAAGGTCAACGGAGGTCAAAATGGTCAAATAGTATGGCTTCCTTGACCACATTGAAAACATGCATGGCAAACATTTGTTAATGCTGTAAATTCAAGACTCGAATGCGATTCCAAAGACATGTCTCTCTCCTCTCTCTATTGTAAAATGTCCGCCCCCAAAAATTTAGTAGTTTCATTTTACCACTAAACTTCATGATTAAAACATTTTAAAAAATGTAGGTTAAAAGATGGTGTTTTTGTTTGTATTGTTTTCAAACCAACTTCGCGATTGCTTTTGTCTTTTTTTAAAGGCAATATCGGGTTTACCCTGATTTAGTGCACGTTTCGTCATTAAACTTGAAACCCGTGGAAGGAGTGACGTTGGCACCTCGAAGTTCACCTCTGAGCAAATGACACCAGGTTATACTGAGACAGAGGATTATTTTGATTTACATGAGGATGATATTGCAGTACAAGGAATGAAAGATTTCGTAATGTGTCATCTGCAGTGTTCTTGTGAGTAGGATTTGAACTTGCGTTATCCGTCATCTATTTTTTTTAATCCTGATTACGTGCAGTTTCGTCATTATTTTATTTATTTTTAAATCAACTCAGGTCGCAGGTACCCTATACGGTATAGTCACGATGAGAAATTCAACAGCTGCTCACAGATTGTTACTCATTGCATCAGGTAGACCGTGCAATGTACAACTCATATCTGAAGTGAATTCATCGTGACTATAAATCTGACATTTTGGTTAAATAATTTGGTTGAACGCACTTTTGTTCATAGGGAACAAAAAATCCGTAAATCATAATTTTGGAACATTGGTTTTATTTTGAGTTATCGCATCATACACACACCGTGTTGTGACGAACCCGGGAATTGAACGTTATGGAACATTGAAGTGACACATTTATTCGTAAATATACGTCTTTTAAGACAGTACAATAAGATGTAAGTTTAAGACAAGTAAAGTAAGATGCATAGGCGTAAATCCCGGGGGGTGGGTATATCCCCAATTTTTTGCTGAGGGGGGATTGTCCAATACGACCTTCTAGGAAGCAAAGGTCTTATTTTGGGGGTTTTCGGGCCACCTCGCTGTCCAGAACTAGTCATATACAAAAATGTTCCTGAAAGTCTGCGGAATTCAACCTGGGTGGGGCCGTTTTGGCGGAGGTGGATGTTAAAGTGACCTTTGACCTCAGAGAACTGTCCAGTGTCAATTAACTTTTCATGCTTGCAATCAGAAAGTTAAGAAGACCAAACGATCTTGTTTGTTTACATAACCTGGGAAAAATATGAAAAATCATCAATGTTGGGTATCAGTTTGAAAGCTAATAAAATTCTCTTTCATGAAATATATTTGTTAAGAAATATGCGCTTGAGCGTAACTTTGTGCCAAAAAGGGCTATTTAATAATTTTTAAGGATTTTTGTCCCATCGCTAGGCAAAATTTTAATTTTAAGGATGCAACTCTACTTTCTATTTAACTGTTTCCCTTTGCATATTATTTTGTAGTTGTCCAAACACCTGACCACATATAACATAAATACTTTTAAGAAAAAAAATCCTTAATGGCCCTTCATTTATAATCTGTTATGGTCATTAAGGTCAATGACCCCAATACCGCAAAAAAGTCTAGTAAATGAAGTCATGATTTGGTAATAAGGTTCTCCCGGTAATTATGTCTTTTGTTATTACAACGTGACACAAATCTGACATATTAAGGAAATAACATTTTCTATTTTGATTAAGTCAATTTGGGGATGATTAGTCAAATTTGTCCTTTATTTTGATAAAAAAGGGGAAATTTGAAGGCTTTGAGTCATTTTTAAAGCAAATTATCAATTTTTAGTGCCAAATTTTCCACTTTGTTCAAAATAAAACTAACTCATGAATATATAATTTTTATTTTCCATAAACTGACTACATATGATGGTGCACATTTTACTAAAATGACATTATGGCACACATGTAACCTCATGGGTCGCATGGTCATTACAACAACCGCCCCAAAGGTCAATGACCTCTACATACTGGAAAATAACCAGCAAATTATATTAAGTCATTATACTGTTGTAATGCTTTCTTTCAGTCAAATATCACATTTTATACTGGAGTTATTAACAAAAACAATTTTGGTGGTTAGACTCTGTACAATGGGGTGACTTTAAACAGCGGTGTGACTTCCTTGGAATGGTCATACTGTCTTGCCATTTTTGTAGGCCACCAGCATCGGTGGCAGGACCATTTAGCAATCCGTTGTGCAATGTGGTATGTGCATGCATACACATACCACAACTGTTTTCACTAAAATGTTTTTTTTAAATGACCTCAATTGAAAAGTTGAAGTTCATTTGCAACATGGGATCTCTCATGTGTTGATGAGTCAAATGTCCATGTGGGTCAAGGTCCAAAGGGGGGGTCACGTGAGGTCAACTTGTAAGATGGCAGGGCGGCCCACGAACTGTGAAATTCTAGTTTGTAGGTAGTTGTTGCAAACAAGCCCAGGCCCGTAGCCAGGATTTTTTCTGGGGGGTGCGGATTTTTCCAAAAGTGAACCTTTTCAGTGAACCTTTTCCCCAAATGTGGACTTTTCAACAATAGAGGGGGTGTAAATTTGGCAAAAGTGGACCTTTTTAACACCAATAATTGTGCCTAAACCACTATTGGTTTTCCGAGCTCGCTTCACTTGCACACATCATTTTTGGTGAACTTTTTTGAAATTTTGGAGATTTGAGTGGGTACATCGCACCCCCCCCCCCTTCCCTGGCTACGGCCCTGAACAACCCTTATAGATGATGTCCGTGTTTGTTGTCAGTTTTGCCATTTGATAATATTTAGGCCTAACTTCACAGAACAGCAAATTAACCCAATTTAGATAAGTCTGGTGTGTAGGTGGTGGTGATTTGGTGCATTATGTTGAAGATCACACGAAATCTTCATTGAACCATAAGTCAAACTTCCATAGATATAGAGCGAGCATCACCAGGATCAATTTTGTGAAAGCAAAGTCGATAATGCAGTGTAAACCTACAGCTCAATTAATTTATGTTAATCTTCAGTCGTAATTCAAAAATAAATTTGACTTTCCTCTATAGTGTAACATCATCTGTACACCAGACTTGGCTTTTGAGGGGACCAAGGGCGGAAAGCTTTGGATGGCTGATTTTTCATGTTTTTCTCCGCACCCTGGGGGTCCACCGCCCGAAACACCCCCTCCAAGATACACCACTGCATGGTAAACGTGTATAACCCTTGTACAATACCATTATTTCAACTATGCAAAATCGTCATCGAATTCACTTAGGTCGTAATCGATTTCATATCTGTGATGAGTGTAAAACAGGTTTTTCACTCAACCACATTTACACTGGGCAAAAGTCGTCATCGAATTCACTTTTTTCTTAATGATGACTAGGATTAGCATCCTTAAAGTTGTAGCTGTTTTGTATTTGTACAGATTCTGATTTCACATTCAGAAAATGAATTAACCTAGAACCCTCAGTAACTGTTCACATGGGCGTCCAATCGGTGGGGGACAAGGGACATGTCCCCCCCCCGTTTTGTGGGGTGGGGACACAATATCAATCCCCCCCCATGATTTGTACTGAGGCCTACCACCCGCATACCAATGGCGATCCAGCCCCCCCTCCTCGTCGAAAAAAAAAATCAATGCGACAATAACATGACAATGGAGAAGGCATTTGATAGAGTACCGATGAAAGTGATAGAGTGGGCAAATGAGGAAGAGGGAACAACCAGAAGTAATGTTGAGCATGAATGAGTTTTTATGAGGGCAAAGACAAGACATAGAGTAGGATCCGATTTGTCTGAGGAGTTTGATGTGAAGGTGGGTGTGCACTGTTCTGTACTTTCGCTGTTCATTTTTGCAATTGTGATGGCGTAGTTACGGAGAGTGCAAAAGAGGGTTTGATGAGTGAGATGTTGTATTCTGATGACTTGGTTTTAGACTGGAGGGAGAAGATTTGGAAATGAAAGAAGTGCGCTTTTGTGCGAGTCAGGTTTGAAGGTAAACTGGGGAGACAAAGTTTGGTGAGGCTGGGGTGTGAGAGGGAGTGTGGTAGTAGTAAGCAACCCCATGTGCGTGTTTGGAAGAGGTAAAATGAAAATTTCAGTGTGGTGTGGGAAATTGATCCACAGGAGATGCACAAAGTAAAAAAGTGACCAACCAATTTTGCAAGATTTGTGTCCAGCAGGGGGAGAGCGAGAAACCACGTGCTGGGGTGGATGGTGGAACAGGATGAAAATTGTGTGATGAGGTGGAATCGGTGAAGGAGTTCATGAGCATGGGGGACAGGGTTAGCAAGGGCCGGAGGATGCGAGGGCGGTGAATGAGGTATAATGTGGTGGGTGAAGTTTAGGGAATTGTGGAGAGTTGTTGCAAGGGCAAAAATATCCTTTGAAGATGAAAGGTATGGTGTAAAGAGTTGTGTAAGATCAGTGACGCAAAAAAGATGTGGTGAAAATGAGATGGGAATTCTGAGGAGAGAGAGACGAGAGCAATAAGAGACGATGTGTGTGGTGTGACGTTGATGGATAGGATGAATCTTAGCGACTTGATGCAGATTTGGTTTTGGAAGAAGCATGGACCATTTGGCGAAGGCGAATGTATGTTGGTAAGGGCCCGTGCTGCGAAAGGATGACTGGCATGTTTTAAGAAGGGCTTTTTTGAGTTTGAGGTTGTTAGGTTTGAGAAGGAGAGGACGCCAAAGAAGACTTGGAAGAAAGGCAAATGGAGGAGGATAGTTGGAGGTTGGGTTGGGAATGGAGGATTTCATTGCTTGGGTTATGGAAGGAAGGAGTAAGAGCGGTTGCTGCGAGTGTCAGGTGAAATCCGGCCACCCCCGTTCGCAGGGACAAAATCCGGATTTAAAACGTGTTGTCATTTACTACTACTACTACTAATGACATTTCCTTACGCTTGGTAAATGCTCTGTAACACATAAAGTTTCCAACATTTTCCCATGCTATGCGTACACCCTAAAGATATTTTCCAACAACGGCGTCATTTTTGACCCCGTTTGAGTCAACTATGCACCGACTAAAAATGGGGTCACAAACGTGTGAAATGACCTCTTTTTTGTAAAATAATTTGGACCCCATTTTTTATTAGGAGTCGGTGCATATTGACTTGGCGTTTTTAGTGTAGTAGTATCTACAGAAATCAATAGACTGAATTTTCTGCAGGGCCTATTTTTGGTTTGAGAAATGACGACAAACCTTTATGCTCGTCTCTACCAATCTGTAGCTAATCTTGATGGTCATGAAACAGCCGGCATCGGGTGCACCGAAGGCTCCCAACCCATCAAATTTAGAGCAGGTCGTTATATAGAGAAAAATTATATTTCCTCAAAACAAACAAATTTAGGCTTCTGGCGTCGCGAACTTTGCGATGGTCTTTTCTCTGCGAATTAGAAGGGGTGTCCATTTGCCGACACATTTGTAAACATTTTCATCTCACTCTGCGGCTCGCCTGCCCAGCCGATTTTTTTTTTTTTTATACCGTACCGGTTCTAAATCGGAAGAACAGGAAGGGGTTAACATTTTTTGTAATTAAGACAAATATCACCTTGTTTGGTATCAGTGTGTAGGTACATATGTCCTTCTCTCAAATAAAGTAGAAACATATCAAGTTTTAACAATATGACGTCATAGTGACATCATAACTGAGAGCTTAATATATAGGTGTCGTGGTCTGAAAACCTCCAAAATCAGGGGTTTCGCACATTCATGCAAGCAAATGGTATTTATTTGGTCAATGACGGCGCAAAGTAAGCATAAACCCATGTTGTACTGGAAAAAATACCAATAAATTGTCAGTATTTGCTTACAGCACATCATAAGAAAATACGCCCCATTTTTTTTTTGGGCATTTACTTAGTTAAAGTCTAGGCAGATTGCAACAAACACCCTCCCATACTTTCTGACTTTGATGATAACTACCTCCCTGACCACCCCCCTGAAGGTGATACCAAAATGACCGCAAAGGATAATGAAAAGCCTTAAACATATTCGTTTGCATTTGTGTGCGACAGGGAATCACCGTAAAACCACCCCCTTGGTTGATCGCCCATATTTTTTTTCTATTCCTTAGCATGATAATCATCACCCACCACCTCACCCTAAAAAATGTTTTCGCAAATGTAAGAACAATTGTCTACAACATCACAAGGTGACGTCAACCCTGTTTGGTCCTTAATGCCACTGGGAAAACAAGCAGCACATAACAACACGCAATGCCGAAGTGTTTTATGCTAGAATCCTTAAAATAATCATAATCTTACTACTGAGATCCTTTTTAAGGACATCCTTTTTCTTCCTCTTTTTATCCCAAACATATTAACATATCAGATACTATTAAAATTTGTCGTAAACAATCAATTAGGCTGTAAAGCGTATTGTACTATTTCATGGAATTTTTACATTCACAATGTCCCATTTGCATTCATGTCCCGAATGTAAAATATATAAGACGGTTGTGGAATACATTAATTTAGCTTATCAATCAGGGATAAGTTTTACAATTTCAAACTACTATTACTGTAGTAAAAAAAATAACGCAGAAAGTTAAAAAATGAGTATTTGAGGAAAGTTGTCATACCATCTCCCAAATAGACATACAGCGACGACGTCCCCAAAATCTACACTAACAGCTGATTGTGGCTTACATCACAGAATAAACTTGAGGTCAAAAATGTGCAGTCATGGTGCCAATATCACCTTAAAGTGACAGGACGAGAGATTTTTTTGAGGATACGAATTTGTATTTAATTGCACTGGATGGTTGTAGCCCATCCTACCGATACGTTTCCGAAGGATTATTGGGCAAAGAATACAAATATGCTGGCAGCCTCAGTGAAAAGGGCCTTAGATTTCTACAACCAAGGGCGTAATAATAACATTACAATCATATTAAAATTGATCATTGTTTTATAGTCATTAAATAGGTGAGACAAAAATCAAAGTGATGGCAATTTGCAAAAACCAACATTTTCCAAAATGGCCTCATTTTAAAGATAATAGCACTACTTGGAATATGTTGTCTGGATCAAAGGTTCAATATACAATTGCCAGAATTGTCTGAGTCATGGAAATTTATAAACACGGCTATTTTTCAAGATTGCTGACATCTCGGTCCAAAGAAACACATATATTTCTTATTAATACCCTAAGAAGATGATTTTGTGTCAAAATGATTTGTTTTCTGGGCAAGGAGTTCAATCAACTATTCTCAACTGTAGATGAATATAAAAGTGTGTTTATTTGCATTTGTCACGTTTTTCCAAAATAGCCCAAGTGTTACAAGTACCCACGATGTTTAACTTGCTGCATGTCGGCTATTGGCAAAGTGAATAAAATTTTTAACCAATGCTTGATAATTAATACCAACACAGCATCCTCAGTCACTCCTCCTTATAACCTCATTAACTGGCACTTTCGGCCTTGTTACGAAACCCCAAACATTGACTACATAGTTGTGCCAGTTGCACTGACCATGACCATTTAATTGTTCCAATTCGGGCCATTTTACGCTTGACATATCTACACAAATAAATAATAGTTTCTATTTTAAATATACAGGCCTAAAGATAAAATTTTCATGCATTCCAATATATAGTTTTGGTGAATACCATAAGAGTGTCAAGGTGTCTTATTTGGGTGTCACATTGGTAGTCCGTGACTAACAATGATCTCGATTAATCTGGCAGTTTTGAGAATATTATTGCGTTTAAAAGCTGACCTAAAAAGCATCCACTTTGTCACCAACATCGTCATCCTAGGTGCCGTGTAGCTGAGGCTAACGCTTGTCTTTTTATCTGTTGACCATTTAGAAATAGTGACTTATGAAAACTGCCATTACCTCTATTCAGTTGAGTTTTTAAATAGTTTGTTATTGAACTCCTTGACCCAGAAAATCTTTCATTTGACCACCACAAATCATCTTCATAGGCGATATATTAAGAATATGTAATGTTTGTGTCAATAAAAAATGTCAGCGTCTTGGAAAAATCGGCACATACAACATTTTTATGTTTGGGGAAGAGTTGTTTTGAACACCTGACCCCAGAAAAAAACATGTTCTTACACCAAAAAACTGTCTCTTAGGGTTTTTGGCTCTCCATTTTGGAACCTGGCAGCGTATGCAAATTGCCACCACTTGTAATTGTCATTACCCATTTTCATTGAACTCCACTTCCCTACGGTCCAATTTTCAGATATGATGACAATGTTATTATTCGGCCCCTATCCACTCTCTAAACTTTGGTTGGTGCGGCAAGCACTAAAAGAAAACTGCAACATTGTTTTGAACTCCCTTCTATCATAATCGTCCCTATAAAAAAAACATGTTTTGAATTCTTCGTGCACGACAGGAAAATACTGAATCGTCTTATTACATAAAGGACAGCGTATTCGGTTATCCACTTCAGGTGTGATCTAAACACTGGTATGAGTTTCCATAATAGCTGGCAGAAAAAAATTGAGCGCTTCTTTTGGAAATGTCCTCATGTCTCTTTAAAACTGGGATATTACCCAGGGAAAGGTTTTATCTAAAAGTCGGAAATCATTATACGCGTGTTATAGGAATTTCCAGACATACGATAAAAATGTTACCATGTCTTTCACCACGTTTACCACTGAGAAATGTCAAATTGAATGAGATATTATTTTTGAATTAGGACTGAGGATATAAATATCAAATTAATATGAGTATGGTAGTATGTGTTTACACTGAAAGCGATTTTTGATTCGCTTTCATATAATTATTACGTCTGTTGACGCCTTCATATATATCCTGGAAGTTTGACTTGTGGTTCAATGAAGATTGATTCTTAAAAAGCGGCCATGATAATGCGCCGAATCACCACCACCGATGCCCCATACCGATGCTAAATTTGGGCTGCTCTCGGCGGCCGTGATTAGGTTTTCTGTGAAATTAGGTGTACGTATATAGGCTCTCATCACAGTTCTCTGTTGTATTGTTTCCTCTCCATCCGGCTTGCTTCACCTCACCCTTTATTTTTTTCATCCCCTTTCTCGTTTGCATCATCATTTATGTTCTTTGTCGTCTGAATACATGTAAAATTATAGTAGGCCTAAGTCCTAAGTAATTTTACCATAACTAGTATCCAAACTATCAGCAATTAAAGGTTTGGAGTGGCAAGGGGGGGTCAAGTGAGACTTTGAGGGTTTTGCGGCGGGACCTGGGAAAATGCCCCATGACTACATCTATATAAGAGTTTTTTTAAGCCCAGTTTTGATACCCTAGCATACAAACAGTGGCGGCATCAGGGCTGAAAAGGGTGCACGCCATCCCGACAAAACAATCTATAAATAAAGGATGGATGAAAAGAAGGAAATAAAAAGAGGGAAGAGAAAATGGAAAAAAAAGGGGGAAACGAAAAGAATAAAAAGGGAAAAAGAACATGAAAAGGGGATGAAAATTAGAAAAACTTGTAAAGCAAATTATCACAACTGTTATGGCAAGATTTGCCTCGGTAAAGGCTCCCTCAACTTATGAACATCTTAAACAAACTTTCTTGTTACAAAGTGGACAGAACATCAAACTATTGAATGGCCACAGGCATTGTTAAATCCACAATTTAACAATTCTTTTTGGACATCAAAAATAATTTGCACACTACAGTAATGAATGCGGATTTAGGCAAGACATATCTGTAAATTTATGATTTGGTCACTTTGTATACCATTAAGTGCTTCTTTCACTGTTGAAAATATTTTGTAAATTTTGGCATGCGAAAATTTAAGACGTTTTCAGGAAGTTTACAGACTTTTCGGTAAAATAATGATAGCTTTGTCAATTTCGGAACTTTTTAATTTTTACAGAAATTTGCCTAGATTATGGAAAACCATTGCATTATTGACAAGAGAATTATCGTATTAAAAACGACGGTTTGGAAATTTTTACTGGAAATGTTCGTAAATTTACGTAAAAATTAGCAAGTTCAATTTTTAATGTATTTTTTTTTATCATGACGCGTAAATTAAAAACCAAATCAAATTAGGATATAAATTTGGATATAAGAGTTGAAGATGCATTCTATACAATTTTGGTTTTTTTATGCAATTTAAGAAAACATTTTCCGTAAAATGAATGTCCGGTTTAATTAATAGATTTTTAAGTGTTTGAGTGTTCACCAAGGACCCATTTCACTAAAATAGGCAGACTTCTTCCCATGATCTTTCCCTGCTGTTCAGGAGGCGTCCTGGAATTATGTACATTGCAATAGTGGGTTTTGCCTGATAAATCACTCCCCAGTCCATACCTGTTAAAGGGTTAGGGGTAAAATTCAGGTGTATTTTTGTAACATGTTAACGGGTCCATGGCCCGATCGCTAATAGCTTCGTCCCCAGAAGCCCAGATTTTACGGAAGTGTTCAAAATGGGTATCAGAAGATGAGTTTTTAAGGTTTTTTTAGAAATAGAAACTTTTTTCTCATTTACCCTATGTCGCACTATCAGAGCCAAAGGAGTTTGTTTGGATAGTGGATAAGCGAAATGTACCTTCCAAGTGACCCCCAATTCCAGTTGCCTTCCATGGGGGGGGGGTATGGAATTCATCTGGAATAGCCCGATTACTTTGGTTGGTCAAGTTGCTCGGGTTATAGTCTAATTGCTAGGCCTAATGAAAGATATGCAAGACTGACAGTAAATAAGTGATCTTTTGTGTAAATGGAATATGTGTAAGATGAGCTAGACCAGACTGCAGTGAGAACGTCAGTCTTCGTCTGATTTTGATACAGTTAATTTACTAGTATGCGCTAGCGCTTCAATGATGAAAAAATGTAGAACAATCCAATCAGCATGCACTGCGTATTTTCTTTGGCTGCAATGTGCTGCATGGGTATAAATTTGTGGTCATTCTGCTCCCGGGGGCATCAACTTGGTCTTGAGTGGGATGTGAGGCGTGAAGCGTCAAATTGGGGCTTGAGAAAATGCATCAATGGCAAAGTAGGGTTTCTAAAGAAGTTTTAACAATTTTTATGGAATAGGGAATGAATTTTGGGCCAAATTAAAGGTTATGGAAACTAAAGAACTGGCAAATTTCCCAAAAAGTTTAGTTGAAAAATAGCAAATAAAAGAAATATTCCTTTAAAGTAACCAATATACAAAGAAAACACACTGGCTACTGCAGAACAAGGGTTATTTTGCTGATGTGTTTAGGCCTAATTTTCCTCAATCATGTCAATGACACAGTCACAATCACAACTCAATTTTATTACCCCTAGAGGGACTAGAATTTGATGATTGTGAATTTTGATACCCTAGCGTGTAATCCCACATTTGGAGCTAGTCCCTCTTGTTTTGAACGGCATGGGTACCCAACCACAACAGAAGAAACCTCCGGTGCAGGATAGCTTTGATGTATGAATGCTTAATAAGGCGCAACAAATAGAACAGGACCTCTACAGTAGGGATAGACATAGTTAGCACATAGGTTCAAATAACGAGGACGATACTGGAGATGGAAAATTCTGGATCTAGCCCGAGTGTGCTCGATAGACATCCATCTGATATTGGGTCTGTCGTGGACACTATACTTGCGCCCCGGCGCTTACGATCGTGTTAGAGCTAGTGAATACTATCTTACTCGGTCTTGGGATCATTTTTTAAAGGCAATTTCTCAGCAAAGACAGCAGCACCATGGCATGCAAAATGAAGTTGAACGACATAAAGCACAGGGTGTATGATCGGACCAGTCAGTCCAAAGCAGTCCAACTTGGATAGTGACATGATTGGGAAACTATGTTTAATTAGGCCTAGCCTAGGGCTACTTCGTACATTTTGTCACTAGAATAGGCTAGTTAAGCCTAGGGGTAAGGCTAAAGGCTAAGCTAACAGCCCCCTAATAGGTGGGTTTGGGGCATTTCGAACGAACACAGTTGTTGCACATCATTATCACACGTCAACAGAGTTGGTTGTTGTTGGACGAAGTATTAATCAGACTGTAGCCTAGCCTAAGCTAGCCGGCACATAGCCTGGACTCTACCCTTGCCTGGGCTAGGCTGGAGGCCTAGCCTTTCCTTAGATTTAGAGTCATTAACTTCAGATTTTATTAATCCCATCCATAGTTTTTACCAGTGGTATATAACAGTGTAAGCATATGCTTTACTGCCGTAGCCTGGCATGCTGGGCTGTACCTAACTTACACTCACCATCAAACTCCAGTCGCACTCATCATGCGCTCACAGTCTCAGACTCAGTCATATGACTGACTCATGTCAGTCATGGTATGCCCACAGGATATGTCTGTAAAAATACCCGAAATGCCCAAATACTACTCCGTGATTACACAGGATTTACCCAGTCACTGAGTGAGAGTGAGTCAGATCACTGGAAGATAAGCTTACCGCCATTTTACTAAGTGTTGTCCGCAAGTGAGTGCAGGTATTGACAGCGCGCGTCATCCATGCAAAAAGTGAATTACCGGGTGCCATAGAGGACTTTAAAGTAGACTTTTGCCGGTTTCCTATTATTGAAATTCTTCCAAAAATAAGACAAGTAGTCAAATAGGTGAGATAAGATATAAAAATAGATAAAAAGTTGAAAAAATCAATAGTTAGATTTGAAATAATTTAAAAGTACTTCATGTTTTTACAAATAATATAGACATAGATATTGGGCAAATATTCTTGAAAATACATAATATAAAAAAACCCAACATTTTTGTTTTTAATATTGAATGATATATTATCAGATATTTTGGATAATGTCCTGTGCATTCGGATGAAAATCCACTTACAATACAGTTTTTCCAAGGGCAAATGTGTAATTTTTGAATGAAATGATGACCTTTGACCTTTCTTGGGGTCAAAGGTTCATTTAACATCCACCTCGCAAAACGGCCCACCCAGATTGCATTCTACAGACTTTAAGGGAATATAGTGGTACTATAAACTTGTGTGACAGCAGACTCCACAGCAGAGTGCCCGAAAAAACCATGTCTGCTTCCCTAGGTAAATTCCCCCAATGATATCCATTCATGTTTTTTGACCCCAAATAACCCTCATATTTTACTATAATAATAGTTTAAAAATGGTAAATTTCCGCGCGCTTCTGGCGCATTTTGTTCTAATTAGCATAAGGGGGCAATCTACACGGCAGCGCGCGCAGATCCAGATCGGATCAGTTTCCCCGAGATCCAGATCACGGGAGACAGTTTATAGACACTTACTCGGCGCAGTGAGTGCGAAAGTACTGCGGACCTTCGAAGCGTAAATGTAGTATGCTACGCGTAACCTTGGTAATCGAGGAGTACTTTACGCGTAACCTAAAAGTAAGCGATTAAAGTGCAGCGACACTAACCAAGCGTGTTCACCATGTACGGTGCAGATCTGGATCATGCCCGTTTAGAACGCAAAATGGAGACCGAGAGTGGATCCCATCTGGATCTGCGCTGCCGTGTAGTTTGCCCCATTTAATGATTTAGCTTCTAAATGGCAAGGTGCGCTGAAAATCGTTCGTTCGTTATGAACAATTAATGAAATATTTGTGGAAAATTGATGTTTGGGAAAATATGACATTGCTTATAAAGAGCGCCACAATCAGACAGGACCTCTACAGTATGGCTAGCACATAGTTTCACAATAACGAGACTATACTTGGGATGGCCACTTCCCGTACTACTAGCCCGAGTTTGCTTGACCTAGACCTCTATCTGATATTGGTTGTCGTGTAGGCTATTCCTGCGCCCGGGCTCGACGTGTTCGAGCTAGGTGAATACCTCCTCTTACTCTTCCTTGGATCATTTTTATAATGCAATTCCTCTGCCGCAAAGCAGCAGCCATGGCAATGACAACTGGATAGTTTAAACTCATAAAGCACAGACATGTATGATAGCCAGTCCAGGTCGCAAAGCAAAGTCCAAACCTTGGATAGTGACCATGATTGGAACTATGTTACATTGCCTACCTAGGCTACTTCGTACATTTGTCACTAAGCCTAGGCTTTAAGCCTAAGGGGTAAGCTAACAGGCTAGCTACGCCCCCTAATCGTGTTTTGGCATTTCGAACGAACACATTGTTGTGTTCACATCATTATCACACGTCAACAGCGTGTTATAATTTTGACGAATTATTAATCAGACTGTAGCCTATCCTAAGCAGCCTGCCCTCAGCTAGACTCACCCTTGCCCTGGGCGAGGCTGGCCCAGCCGAGGCCTTTCTTAGATTAAGTCTACTTCAGATTTTATTCATCCCATCCTATTTTACCATTTGGGTATATACACCGTTAATCATCTGCTTACTTGCCTGAGCCGGCATGCTGGCTGGCTTACCTTACTTACACTCACCATCACACCCAGCGCAACTCATCATGCGCTCACGTCTCAGACTCAGTCATATGACTTACTCATGTCCAGTCCATGGTCCTGCACAGGATATTGTCCTGTAAAATACCCTAAATGCCCAAATCCTACTTCATCGTGCACCATTTCCCAGTCACTGAGTTGAGAGTGAGCAGCATCACTGGAATATCACTTCGCCATTTTACTACGTGTTGTCTGCAAGTTGAGTGCAGGTATTGACAGCGCGTCATCCATGCAAAAGTGAATTTTAACGGTGTGCCATAGAGACTTTTAAAGTGACTTTTGCGGTGTTTCCTATATTGAATTCTTCCAAAATATTAGACAAGTAGTCAATAGGTATATAAGAATATAAATAGATAAACTGACAAATATATCGTTAGATTTTGACATAATTTTAAAGTTTACCTTCTGTTTTCCAAATATAACATAGATATTGGCAAATATATTGAAAACACTTTCTCGTCATGATATTTTAATTTTTTTTTTGTTTTACTATTGAATGATATCTTAGTCAGATATTTTGGATATTTCCTGTGTCATTCGGCTGAAAATCCACTACAATACAGTTTTTTTTCCAAGGCACTGTTGTAATTTTTGAAAAATGATGACCTTTGACCTTTCTCTGAGGGTCCAAGGTCATTTCAAGCTCCACCCTGCAAAACGGCCCACCCAGATTGCATTCTACAGACTTTAAGGAATCTATTGGTAATATAACTTGTTGTGACAGCAGAAGTGGCCCGAAAAACCTGTCTGCTCCCTAGGTACCTTCCTCAATGTTGATATCCATTCATGTTTTTTTGACCCCAAATAACCTCAATTTACTATATAGTTTAAAAAATGGTAAATTTGCCGCGCGCTCCTGGCGAATTTGGTCTAATTACAATAATGGGGCATCTACACGGTCACGCAGATCCAGATCGGATCAGTTTCCCCGAGATCCAGATAACGGGAGACTGTTTAAGAACTCAACACGGCGCAGTGATTGGCGAAAGTACTGGCGACCTTTCGAAGCGTAAAGTGTACGTATGCTACGGCGTAACCTTGGTAATCGAGGAATGACTTTACGCGTAACCTAAAAGTACTCGCTTAAAGTGGCAGCGACACTACCCAAGGGCGTGTACTCACCATGTACGCGTTGCAGATCTTGATCATGCCCGTGTGACGGCAACTGGATCCGAGATCTGGATCCGGTCTGGATCTGCGCTGCCGTGTAGATTGCCCCTATATTTCATGATTTAAGCTTCTAAATGGCAGGGGCCTGAAAATGGTTATTAAAAATACTGAAAATATTTGTGGAAAAGTGATGTTTGGAAAATATAGAACTCCGCAGCAGAGGTCTGATGAGGTATTTTTTTACCTGTCAAGTCTAATTAGCAAGTCAAAATTTAGTGTTTTCCTCACTGTACGAGATTACAAGGGAAGGTAGTGTAACGCATAACGCGTCTACGAAATTGCTCACAGAGAATTCGCAATGAAAGTATGGATCTGTTTGTGTCGGGTGACTGCGCAATGGCGAACACCAATTTTTGATAAATTGTTATATGTGTAAATGATCTGGAAAGCGGAAATTTTCCACGTTCTTCAAAATTAAGTAAGGCTTGAGGCCAGTGGGTATTGTGGTCGGATGAAGCTCCAATATCTACACCTACTCAGGGGCGGCGCCAGGGTAAATATCATAGGAACGGGCGAAATCATAGCTGGGGTGAAACATTACACGATTATCTCATATCGTAAACACCCCTATTTTCCACACAATTATGCTTAAACCCCCTTTTTTCTGAATTTTGACACTCTAGGGACGGGGGGCGCCCCTTGCTAACCTCCCTGGCGCTGCCCCTGGACTACGGTCCGGGTACTGCCTATTTTTGGTTACTGGGGCCATGTTTTTGTGTTGTAAACATTCTCGTAAAAGCTGCAGCACAAGTGATTTGAAATTAAAGTCATGCACTTTCCTGCTTTTGGTAATCGGTCAATTTAAAAATCCCATGCGGGCCATGCCGTGGAGTTGCACGTGTAGACCCATGAGTAACTAAATTGAAGGCGGGCGGTATATTTGGCCCTCGTGCACTTTTCTATGGTTGTTTGCCGCAATGTAGACATGATCACGCGTAACATTGCTGTGTACAAAAACATCAAGGGTGGCCGCACGATTGCATGCCATGCACATGCTTAGCGTTGCATAATTATCAATGCATGTTACTTTAAAAAGTCACAGGTGCCCATATTCCTAATTGTAGTCAGGTAGTGTATTTTAAGGGTGTTTCTTAGAAGTTTAAAGCAAAGTAGTTTTATATACATGATCCAATGCAGTTAAATCGGTTTACGCGGCGTGTTGTAATGAGTGATTGGTATATAAATAATATTGTTTATTTTGTTGGGCGGAGATCAATTAAAAATTTTAGAGTTAAATATTTTGAAGTCTGGTCTTGCCTTCATTGGTTGGGCTAGGGCATTCATCTGAGCAGTGGAACAGTAACCTGTCTTTGCCTTAATCTGTTGATGGGGGCTGCTGTTGTCTCATTTATGGAGATGGCTGCAACTTCCATTTTAAGCAGGCTTCCGCTGTTTCTAATTGAATTAAATTGGTGATTATTTTATTTAATTAAGGTATACAAAACTTAACACCACTGGCGAGTGCGCAATTGTGTAAAAACGTTTTTTCTATTGCGTGTGAACTGCGCACTATGTGAGATGCGATTTATCCGTATTGGAAATATGTTGTTTTAACACACATTTGCACTCGAACGACCCTCTAAGTCGGTGGAACTCGCTTCGGGGGAGGCTCTGGGGAAGAAATCCCGGTTCAATGCTGGCGTCATAGAGCCCTCATTCGATCCCCTGATCTAGTTCTTCCAGCATCCTCATAGGGTAACCGTTTCATATAGAAGTCCCGTGGATTCAAATGACTGGTATTACACTTGATTCCGTGTGCACTGTATGGCGGTGTGCAGTAGCGCTTGACGGAATGAGGGAATACCTCATTTGCATCAATGGGACGTCTATATGACACGTCTATCCCTTCAAGGCATTCTGACGATTTGAGATCGACCATGATGGTTGCTGTAAAGGACTCATAGTAATGAAATGAAACATTAACCTTCTAAATAAATGCGTGTTTCTACCATTTGACTATATTCTCCCAAGCAATCGTGGCCAAGCTAATAGGGTCATGGTTTACCGTTACCTCACCCAGTTTTATTGGTCTTGTTGAAATGTTAAATGTTTATGTGGTAGAAGTTAAGTTGTTGTCTTCACCTATATCGGTTGTGATTAGTCCGGAGTAGTAGTTGCCCCCTTAAGTCCTTGTCCCAGCATTAATTTTATGAAATAATTCCAAATTTAGGAACACTTCATCTTACAAACAGATAACTGATGTAAAACTCATGATTTCCATTTTTAGCAAATTGGAATTAGTTTTATTATTGAACCAGTTCAGATTTTAATTGCAATCACAAACAACGCATTTTGTTCAATTACAAGCTCAATATTGGCTTGTGAAAGTTACATCATTTTTGTACCAGGGTCGATCTACTTTGGACGTATGTATGACCGCTTGACCTCTCTCAAGGTTTCACTAAAGGTCAAAGGAAAAATGGCAACATCGTTTGTCTGAATAGTCAGACTCGGTACAATAAATATAGTGGGTGCCAACCATGGGCGTAACCAGACCTTTACAAATTGGGGGGGGGGCTGAAGGGTGCCAAGACTTTTTTTGAGGGGGCAAATTTGGGTCCTTCTCCATAGACACTGTACAAAAGGTCAGTTCATTTGGGGGGGCGGGAAGGGGGGGGGCAAGGGTTTTGTTTGGGGGGCTCTCGCCCCCCCTGCCCCCCCTCTGGTTACGCCACTGTTGCCAACAATTACATGAACTTCATACAACACTCTCTGGGAACATAGGCCCCTCCACTATAATAAATACATTACAGAAATATACACTGGTTGTTATTCAAAGGCCAAAATATTTTTTTTTTATGGTTTCCAGCAAATGAATTACGTACACTTCAATCAGGGCTAACTTTAGAATACCCGAACCATTTTGCCTCGCCGCGAAGCTTTCACCTTTTTAAAACGCGAGCTGCGGCGGCGCCGCGAAGCTTACCACCTTTTTAAAAAGCGAGCTGCGGAAGCGCCGTGAACTCACCTGTCTTAGAAAACCGCGATGCAACCGTAGAAGCGGGCAAGCTCCTCCTATAGGTTACTCCGATGACCTCGGCAAAATGTAAACAACCACGTGCCAAATAATAATAATGGGATTCGATAATAATACCAGTAATAAACCGTTATCACAAGTTTAACATACGCAGATAGTAGATTAGTTCTTCAATTTTGGTACATTGGGTGATCAGATATTCTTTATTTTGGTGCATTTTGTGACCATTAAGTCATAATGTCAAATAATGTCAGCTGAAATAGTTTTATTTGTTCTATCTGCATTATTTTTTCAATTTGCAAGTGGAAAACAATCCTTACATGCGCTTAATAAGTCTTCAGTATTATTATATTGTTTTACAACGAGAGTGACGTCATTCCGGAGTCAACTATATTCGTTGCAGCCGTGGCAGCGGCCGCGGCGGCGGGCAATTGCCTACCGTTTCCCACCATGAAACATCCCTCATTTCCCATCATCACTATTAACGTCATTTCCGTCATGTAACATGTAAGGGCAATTTCCCATCGCACTTTTCAAGGAAAGTGACGTCATCCCTTGTGGATAACTAGCGTCTAATATCGATGCAGCCTGCAGCGGCGGCGGGCGCGATGCTCTAGCCGTTCCCATTATGCACTTTATTGTACCCATGACAGTATCCATTTTTCATCATGGCCCAATAATTGGCCTTTGCGCGATCATTGATAGTATCCCATCATGTACTATTTAATCGTGGCATTGTACGCTTTTCCCATCATACACTTTCAAGAAAATGACGTCATCTCGGAGTTACCTATATCGATGCAGACGTGGCAGCGGCGGCGGCGGCGCGAGCTCTACCGTTCCCATCCTGCAAGCTCGTGCCCTAGATTTCAACAGTTTGGTACAAAAAAGCTACTCTTTTACCATGTGCATCCTTAGGCTTAAGTTTAAATTTAAGGCAAAACACAATAAAAAACCAACCTCTTTATATTTGTATCATAACCATAACAATACACGACTCAATCATTGTAACATGTTTCTAATAACCCAATTAACATTTCTTAAACAAACAAGGGTGAACGAGTCGTTCTTAAAACTAAACTCTTAACATTTAACATGTTTTGGTATTTTTTTTCTCAATTCTAAAAAAAGTGAAGTTGAGTCGTTCTTTAAAGGTAGCCTTCTTACTGTAAAATCCTATGGTTTAATTTAAGAGCACTCCAAAAAACCTCATGTTTTAATTAAGGAGAAGACACCAGCTCTTTGATATTTTAAAATGAGTTTATCCTTCTTAACGCAATAACGAATGAGACTCTAATCATCAACATGTTTTCTAAATAACTATTTTCTCAACAACAAGGGTGAAGATGATTCTTGTCGTTAAAGGAGGATGGCCCATTTAAGATTATACCATTTTCCTAATCTGGAGTGATTGCCTTCACCCTAAACCCCATCGTAAAGTTTCGCTGCCTGTTATCCGTTTTAGGATGAGTACTGTGTAAAATTAATATTGATCGAACCAAAATGGAGTACTTTTTTCGCTCATACTTCAACCAAAACACATTTAGCCTTAAGATTTCACAGGTACCTATAAAAAAACCCTTTATCATTTACAATGGTTTTTTGGCTAACTTGTGAATACCTACCACCTTATCCCCGCGGAAGCCAAACCTTTTTAAAAACCCAGGCAACTGCGACAGCGCGAAGCCAACCTTTTTTTTAAAAACCCAGGCAACGGCGACAGCTCGAAGCTGTACCGGGTTGTACCGTTGCCGAATAAGAACACTAATCGTTATTTCAATTTAATATGAACATGTAAGACGAAAATATGAACATTTGAGTTTAAATGTATTGTTTTTACGATTTGGCATTTCCCGTTGTGTTTCTTCAATAAAGTTTTTTAAACCACGAACGTTCGAGTTTTAATTAGATTGAGCTTGATGTGTTCTATTATGTAGCTTGATTTGTTTCTATTGTTAGTTTGATTTTACAATTTGGCTGTTTTGGCCTTTTTCCGAGATTTTTTTTTTGTCTATTTTGGCTTTTCCGTTGTTTTAAATAAAGCTGGGAGTTTATTTTACATGTTAACCAGGGACCGTTCGAGTTATATTTAGTTGAGCTGCTTTGTACTATTTTGAGCTTGTTTGTTTTACACTATTTGGGCTTTTTAGCAAGTTTTCCGTTGTTTTTTTTTTTAAATAAGTTGGATTGTTATATGATGTATTCTACATGAGTGTGAAGCTATATGGTTTTACGGGCAACGGCGACAGCGGCGGCAGCGGCACACACCCTGAACTCCAGGAGTTAGTTTTTGTCTTGTGCTTGCTTATCAAGTGGGCCCTGAGGGAAATAGTAAATTTTAATTTAGATTGTTGATTTACGATTTTGGCTATTTAGCCCTTTCTGCGTTGTTTTTCAATAAAGTGGGTTTGTTACAATTTTGAGCCAGATTTGTACACTATTTTGGCTATTTTGGCCTTTTTTCTTGTTTTTATGATAAAGGTGAGATTTTTTGTTATGGAGACTACGTCGAGTGTTTCTCTTAACGAGTGTGAAGCTGTGGCTGTTGCCTTTGCAACCGGCAACACCGGCGACAGCGCAAGACTGCTGCAGATGTGTTTGCTCCTTTTGGCTGCCCTCGCTGATTGATAACCAAACACATATTTCGTAATGCGAATCTGTGGGTACTCATGCCAGCGGCGACAGCCCAAAGCTAAATGGCTATTTTAAATAACGGGGGCATGGGACAAACACACAAAAAAAAAACCCTTTTTAATAGTAAAATATAGTCAAATTTTAAAGTCATTTTTCAAGTTCAAGCAAGCAGTTATCACGCAAAAATGCAAGTTCGGCGACCTCATTATCCCGTTAAGCAGAATTATTTTCAACGTAACCAAGCCGGAAGCCGTGAACAAGGGTGAAAATAGTCATCTAATTTCCATACCCCCATTGTTTTCCCACAAATAAAATGTGTTTCCAAACATTTAATGTTTCAAACATTTCCCGAATCGTCGTATTTAACACTGTTTTCCGAACAAATACGGTTGTTTTTTTATTATTTATTCTTAACACGACAATTAAACAAACACACTCGTATCATTTCCATGTTTCTAACACGCAATTACGAACACAAACTCTAAGCATTTAAACATACTTTTAATATATTTTAAATCATTTTATCCTTAACGCTAAACGAATACAAACTCTTATCATTTGACAGTTTTCGAACAATTAATCAATTCTTATCATTTATCCTTCTTAACACGCAATTGACGACCTAAACTGCTTGTGGTTTTGTTTCTATCATTTAACATGTGTTCTAAATAACATATTGTCTCAACAAACAGGGTGAAAATTGGTCCATTTAGTATCAATATTTCAACGGTCATAACTTCCAACTAAAGTCTTTATAAGCCTCCCTAAGATTTCACAAGTGTATATGAAATAGCTTTCTTTTGGATGGTCCAAATTTGACATGTTTTCTACTCTCAGCGCACTTGACATGTTTTCAAAAAGCCAACATAATTTACTCGCATCGCAGTTGAATCGTTCTTTAACCCGCAATTCAAATATTTTCTAACGATGTACTCGCATCGTGAACTCAATTATTATCCTCCTTTAGAAAACTACCGTTCCCTGGTTTTCTTCTAGCAAAATTTAGAATAGTTGGAACCCGTTTCTTTAGAAACAATCCTCACAGATAAAACACACCAGGGTGAACGTAAAACAAGATTCAATTAAGGATAATTCTACGTATAATCCTTCTAAACTGTTCCAAAACAAGCAAGGGTGAAGTTGATTGTTTCTTTAAAACGCAAATAATTTTTACAAGGGGTGAGAATGGTGTCGTTCTTTTAAAGATATCTTCTTAATCTAACCGTATGTAAACACACTGCAAATAGGACATTTTTTTAACATTGAGCATGTTTTCACACAGCAAGTACGGGTGGCGTTGAC
>JAMKCH010047015.1:0-35438 GCA_023653785.1 Ophioderma brevispina
TTGTCAGGCAGCTCAGCTTGTTCCAGTCTTTGATAGCTTTATAATAAAATCAGGCTGCACTTGGGGGTTTTATCTTTGGAACTTGAACGTTTACCCCCCCCTTGTATTATATTGAATGACGCCTGGAAAAGTTAACAATTCTCTTTCAATAACTGGTATCATGGAATATATCCAAACATGATTCAAACGAAGCTGACAAGATATCGGTATTTGTTTGCAAATGCCCATAATCTGCTCGAAATCCTACTGTTGAATTTATCCCTAAACTCCTAATTTGAAATAGGATAAATCATTCTCACTTTGTTTGTAAGCACCTGTAATCTATTTGCATGATATTTGGAAATTCCAGCATTCCAAGAAGAAATGGAATTACCAAAAAGAAATAAACAAGAGCTGAAGAGATTTTTTTACAATTTCTGATTTAAAACGTTGCCTGTCTTCTTTAAGATATGTTAAAATCGAATTTAACTCTTTTAACTGTGTTGAAAATGATTTTGTACCGTCAAGATATTGATTTAATTAAGACCAAAGTAAAAATACAGATTGGTTTTGACTTTATATGGAATAGAAAATCAGTGTATTGTGTTAGTTGTTTCTCTTGCCCCACCCCATGGGTAAAGACAACTTGTTTTCAAATACTCCACTTACTGCAAATTTCTTAGTAGTGCGAAAATTATGAGCGCCTTTTTGCAGATTTTTTTTCAGAACATAATAAGCGCTACCATCTGCTTATTGTAATAATAAAAAGTAAGCAGTAATGGTTCCATCCCAGTGTTTCATAGTCTCCATATTGGTTTTTTTTTACTAGAAAGAGGTTTGTTTCCTATATCCCTGCTCTTTGTGCACGTGCTTCTTTCCCCCTTCTTGAAGGCCTGTTATGGGGCACTTCTCTTTCTCCTTGTTGTAGGCCTAGTATCTTTTTGTTTAAAGGTCCCAGGAAATGCAAATAGAATTAGATGTGGTTTGTGTCAAGTCTACAAGGAGGGACCAGAAAGCATTCAATATTTGGGAAGGTGATGACGTCATTTGTGGTATCATTGATTTTTCAGAGAGTAATAGAAAATCCCAGGTGACTGGTGTGAATCTATTCATGACACTGACTGAAAATCAATAGTTTCACTAATGATGTCACTGGTAGTGTATTCTTTTTTTCTGGCCCTGTTTATTGGAATGGAATGTCCCATAAAGATTTGGAGTAGGTTTATCATCTCATTTCCTGGGACCTTTAACTCTTTTTCTCTATTTTTCTGATCTTTAGATTCCTATTTCCTGTGCTGCTCTTTTGCACACTTTCCTTTTATACACTTTCCCTTTATCTCGGTTCTCTTCTCTTTCCTCTTGCCCGGGCCTCTTGCTCTAGGCTTATGTTGGGCCTCTTATCTTGGAACTATATATCTTTCCTTTTGCAATTTGTTCTTAATTATTGGCTTTTACATTATTTGCCTTGTTTTCTCTTCTCCTTTAGCTCATTAAAGTGCACTTTGTTGTCCTATTGTTCTATGTTGTCCTTTGTTGTTCTATTATATCTTATATAATAAAAAAATGATCAGTGAAAACTTTCTTTTTCTCGGAAGATTGTACTTGTTGTTATTTCTCTTGTTATACTTATGAATGTCAGAGCGTTTTTGTAAAAAAAGGCCTTCAAATATACTCGGTAAATGATTGATGGAGTACTTGTACATAAATACACCAAGCGCTAGTTTGTATATATCCACTATTTTTAAAGTGTTATATCAGGCAAATAAGGCTGCATGCAGTACGGCTTCTGTAACGGTTGTTTTATATTGTTCTCACTGAGAGAAATTAGTATTTTTTAATCTTTTAAGATCTTTATTATCCACAATTATTTATTTTTTTCCTTATTTTTAATATTCACTGTCGTTATCAGTTGATTCATTCATCTTCGTAAGTTTCGGTGTACCCAATACCATGTAATTTGTTTTACAGCGTTTACTAATAATTTATTGGCTTTAAACCAGTTGATTACTTCTCTTAGTTCTCTATTAAGTAATTCAATCTTGCTGGTAATGTCTTTATGTGAATACAATATTGTGGTGTCATTCGCAAACAAAATGAAGTCTAATACAGATGAAGTATTACAAATATCGTTAAGAGTATAAACGGCCATGGGCCAAATATCGAACCATGTGGTACACCACAAATAATAATCGTTAAGTATTTTGGAAACACACGTTAAAACTGACATAGGGAATTCGAGAACATTTCAGCATCATCCTTTTTTATAAATTGGTTTTCCTTGCGCAATTTTCTTTTTTTCTGGGACTAAGCCTGTTGATATTGATAAGTTGAAGATCATGGTAAGTGCGCGTGCTATTTCATGAACAGCTCCTTTTTACAATACGATTACCAATATCACCATGCCGTACATTTTTGTTTTGATTAGACATGTTAAATGATTTTTTTCCTTAAAAATGTGATCGAGCCGTTTATGTACATGAACACCTGTGCGAGATTCTAAATATCCCTGCATTTTTTTCCGGGGACCTTTTCAGAAACTCGTTATAGTTGTGTAAAAGTATTATGGTTCATACCTTAAATGTAATTTTAGGTCATTTATTATTTCAATTGCTTTTTCGATTTGTTTGAAAACAGGTGAAAATTCAAGAGCGCAAGTGTACATTTGTTGTTCCCTTTAACACTTAAGTGACCTAAGGGTTTTCACATCCCGTTGGTGCCCAAGGGGGGGGGGGGGTTCCATGGGACCCCCCCCCCTAAGGAAACCCTTTTCTTCCCCGACGGAATTTTGGCACGATTTATACCACCTGGAAGGTATTAAGACAACCCCAAATCAGCAATAAAATTAGATTTGTTATTTTGGGTAAAATTAGGGGCAAAACCTTGTTTTTGCAAACACGCGAAAATTGGAAAAAAGACCCGAACATTCAAATGAGCCTTGTTGCTTACAATCCACAATTTTGAAATTATTTATGTGATATCTATTCTAGAAGACCCAAATTATTATATTTTTACACCAAACCACCAGTTTTAGGAATCCGTATTTTTTTACGGGTGTTGCAAAATACCTTCATTTTCCCATAGAGTTGGTACGATAACGGTTTAGCAACGTACATGATTGAAATTGTTTGTTTTTCAGTCACATAAAGGGTTAATTATTTTTAATGTTACTAATAATTTTTTACTTTCATGATGTGTAACTTATATCACAAAAAAAAATTTGGCTTTGGTTCTCGTTTCCTCATTCTATTTTTAAAATATTCTCCAATACTTCCGTTAGTGCCCAAGGGGGGGGTTCCATGGGACCCCCACTACTTATCTCATTAACGGCTTTGCCGATTTTTTAAAATGTTGGTATGAAAAGAAGCGAAGCGCATTTAAAAGTCAGACAATTACAAAAAATTTCGGCGCAAATCGCCGCGTAAAGCGGCCATCGCGAAAACAATTTTGGGGGTCCTAGAACCCCCCCCCCCCCCCTTGTCCTTAAGTGTTACACCGGTAAACGGACACACGACGCGGAATAATTCGAGAACATTCACATCATTTTTTTATAAATTGGTAGTGGGCGGTACTATTTCATGAGAAACTTTTTTACAATACGATTACCAATACCATCATACGCTGCACTTTTGTTTTGTTCAGACATGTTAATTTAGTATTTTTTTTTTAAATTGGATCGAGCCGTTTATGAACACGAACACCTATGCGGGATTGTAAAAATGACTGCATTTGTTGTTAGTTAATTTTTTGTAAAAAATTCCGGGGATCTTTTCAGAGACTCGTCATAGTTGTAAAGAGTATTATCCAGGTTCATACCTTATATGTAATATTTCGTCATTTAGTTACCTTCGGATTTGTTCGAAAACAGGTGAAAATTAAAGAGCGCAAGTGCTAATTTTGTTGTCTACCTAAAACCGTTGGAGTCACCTGCAATCTAATTGACCTAGCAGGTGTCAGACCCAGGTGTTACCGAGAGCACACGTATTGGTTTCTACATTGACATGATTGAGGAGATTTATTTTCTGCGAATGGCTCTTCCACTGTAAATTAAATAGCAAAACATGGCGGTGTCGAACATTTCAAGATGTCAACTCTTTTAATGTTTCTTTATTCAAAGGCTTGAATTTTCACGGAAAATTACAAAGGAAAATACTCGTGTGCTAATGTTACAGGAAGGGTCTGTCTGATCATGGTTTCAAAGTGGTGGTATTTAATAGGTTATCTGCATGTTGTCCTTATGAAAGTTGATGACTTTGTTTAAGTTTCGCAGGCGGTATTTTCTTCCGGCAACGGCATGGGTCCAACCTCCTTTCGCAAAAGTGTTGTGATTGTTAAATAAGATTTTCTTCACTGCGTGCCAGCGGTCTAATTCTTTTCTCAATTCTGTATTTGTTCCTTCCCTAACTATGGAAAGTAATTTCCTGTTGATACCGGTAACGCTGAGTCTTGATATATTTTCAAGTGTTATGTTGCTTACATAACAACTGAAATTGATTTTTATCCTCTTGTTTATTCATCTCCGAATGTACTCAAGCTATATATTTTGTTATGCATTTCGTTATTTTTGCACAGGAAAGACATCGTTGTGTTTCGGCTGTGTTGTCCATTTGCTTTCCCGATTACTATTTTACCTCGTTCTTTTAACATAACCAAAGAAATATTATTATTAGGGGGGGCAAGTGACTATCTTTTTTTCAAAACGATGCATTCTTAGGCCATTTTTGGTTGGCTGAAACAAATCCGGGAAGCTATTTCGCCTAAGATAATTGTTAGGGTTTGACAAATGACTTTAATTTTGTAACACATGAAGTCACTGGGATTTGGTGGTTAAATTATTCACTTGCCAAATCTGACACAAACAAACATTGCATTTATATTACTAGCACATAAGCCTAGGTATATTGCGTTCCCTAAATATACAACTTTTTCCAAAGTAATCAAGTTTCACTATCCCCAAAATAAGAAAAAATGTTCTATCCCCTTGCATAGGGAGTAGAGTCACTCATAAGCACCGCAATCAAGTTTCACCTAATGGTCTGAATTATCACAGCCACTAAAAACAACTCTTTACTTCCAAGAATTGCCTTCCACTGTCTTTTGTCTGTTAAAATAAGCATCCACATGGAATGAAAACACACTGGCATGGCATGGCATGGCATGGCATTTATTAACTGGTTTTACAAGTTGACTACAACATACAATGCCCTTCATATCACAATCGTACAAGTCTCTTGAAATAGTCTGTGGTTAGTTAATATAGCCTCACTTGTTGGTATGACACACTCCCGTACAATTAGGCAGTATTGCATGTTAAACGGCTTGACGTTACAACAATACACTGTCTTTTCAACATCCAGGAACCCAATAAGATCTGGTCCTGTTTTGGTTATATTGTGTATTGCCTTGCCTCAATTGAAATGAATTTTTGATAAATAATAGTTGTTCCTTCCTGCCATGAGAATGCTTGTTTAATTTTTCTTGAAAGGTGTTTAGCTGCTATTATAATGCACCTTTTGAGGAATTTTCTATCCTAAGCAATCAATGACTAAGATAGTCCTTTTTTGGTTTTTCTGCAATATCCTATTGATCATGTACAAAAATTAAAAAGTCCTTTTAAACCGACCTAAACATTCATCTTAAGTGCCAAAAAGCTTCCCCTGATTGTTTTTAGTCAACCAAAATGGCCTAAGAATTCACTCGTCTTTGAAAGAAATTAAAAAAAATATCCATTTATGCCAACCTATTATTATTATTAATGCTAGTAAGCACTATTTCAATGTTTTCCTTTTATTATAATTTTACCTATTCAGTGCCAATATTAATGATGCAGCATTTTTGTTTGTACGCTCCTTTTCCCTCTTTTTTATATTAAAAAATCTGTCACATCCATTATCTAGACGGTAGCTACCTTCTCGCTGTAACCAACTCTTGCAAGGCACCGTAGAGCCTAGGGCTAAATCTCACATTCATAGGGGCTCTAGCGCCGGGGTATGGTCTTTACTAAGCACAGACACAGTGGACCCTCATACAACTCTGTCCTTTTCTTAATCCGCCTTACTTTTTCTTATTATCTACGTATTTGTGGTGTGGGTGGACGAACAATTATGCAAAACTGTCAATAGATGGGAAGTAACATAATTTTAATTGCTTCGGTGAAGACTTTTTTCTTAGTTTAATAAGCAGTTTTCCCTGCTAGTGTTGGCTTCTGAGTGGTCTTGACATGTTTATAAACTGCACTATAAATAAACTAATTTTGCAATTTTGTATCATTTTACAATACAACTATTTCAATGAAGGTGCCAATTTCAATTTATCTCTCATTACGTATCTGCTACGACGTTCAACTGTGTTCAATGAATGATTGCTCTATTTATTCTACACAAATCAACGTTTCATCGAAAGGGATTATATTTCGTATCAAGAAGCCCTTAACTGGTCATTTTCGGGAAATATTTAAACACGTTAACCGTATTTTTAAATTGCCGTAATTTTTCATGAGAATATTAAAAGCACGAATCCTCCAGGAAGAAAGGGAAGGGGAGATAACAAGCAGCAACTAACAATTCGTGTTCTTAACAGATACAACCAAATCCCCTTATATGAAAGTAATAACAGCCCATTTTAAAGAGATTTTTGCACCGTTGTGTTGGTAAATGGTCTAGTAAACTATACCTGCGAATGCAATGTTCAAAGGCGATTTGTCCTAAAAGAAGGCGATTTGTAATATGTAGACTCGGGATTCCCGATTGTAATTTAATGAAGAGATTTTAGCAACGTAATCCAAATTTGCACAATGTTTAATACATAATAAAACAAAAAATCAGAAACAGGACCGGTTCAATTAAGTGATTGCTAGTGAAAAACAAAAACCCCCCAAGGTATGCCAAAAACGCGTTTGAAAAAGCAAACGGAACCCTTAAACTCGGCCGATTTATGTAATAGACTAAAGACCAACTTGTGCCTAGCACGCTGCACAGAGCTCAGCAGGAGAGATTTCAATAAGTCATCCATATTTTCTGTGTGTTTATGATTTCATATAGATCCGTACCTTTTATTGGCTACAGAACTAACTAAAATGACAGCAAAAGGCGACTTTATATGTTGGTATTTCAACATAAACCGGCTGATTTCGTATTTGCTCCTATAGGAAATTAGAATTTCACATCACAATTTTTGTACCATAGAAACGTTCTCAACTGAATCCTTTCGATGATATTTTTGGAATAGAGATCTTTATACACCAGTGCAAAAATCAGAATTTTCATAATTTTAGGACACCCGACTTATGGGAAATATCTCGTTGCAGCACCTTTAAGCCGCGGTCATTTACCAAAATGTGGGTTCCTATTTAAATGGGCTATAAATGACATAACAAAGTACAGAATCATCCAAATTAGGTGAGCTCATGTAAGGTCTATATGAGACGTTGCCGCTGGGATCCCTAAAACGGCGTCCCGATAAGACAACTTTTTTGTTAACACGGTGTTCGAATCTAATTGTGTTTGGGTATGAATCACTATTGTCCGCCGGTTCTTACTCAAAGGTTCTATATAGATATAGAGGCAAACGTTACGTAATCTTTAGAAATTCATCGTCTCGCATGTTTTGCCGACCCAAAGAAAACATAGAGTACCAACCATAAGAATAGAATGGCTGCCTCCGCTTCTCTTCCACATACTGTGGGTGCCGCTTTGCATATGATACACTAATCGGTAGTGGATACAAATTGATGTATTTGTTAGAGGTTGGCCAGGTGTAAATAGTGCACCTGGATCAATGTGCTCAGATACTCTTTTCTCATAGGCCATGCGCGCTTAGAGGTGAAAATATGATCATTTGAGGCGGTTTTATTTAAATCAAGACGACTGACGTGTCATTTTCTCGTTGTGTGTCCATGGTTAGGACAAATTTAACCACCCAATAGGACCCAACATCCAACAACAACTGATATTTTTGGCGGATTGTTTTTTATCGATTGACATTATTTGTGTATACAAGCACCCAAACTAATATTATTCCGTGCAATGTTCAAAATGTCAAGCGCCCAGCCCGGACGACTGGTTTTGGGGAATGGGCTTCACCCCCTGCTTTACTCATTCTAATATACATTTACTGTTGTGTAGCCACGCATTGTATAGGGTCCTTTAACGGGGGGCAAATTATATTGAATGAACTTTTTGTTTGCCATCCATATCATCTTAAAAATGTTTTCTGTAGGGGGAACCCTTTATGCTGGTTTAAATACACGGAACTGTATAGCTAATACCCTCGGAAGCGCAGAGGAGTTAGTACTTCTACGTCACGAAACAAACGTCACAGGCCGATTCCTCCACGCGTTGTCAGCAAGTCGAAGTCATTTGTGCAAAAGTATGATATAAAAGATGCTTACTTTGGACTTTCTGGGCTTTTTTGCAACTTTTGGTAATCATTATTCACAACATCAAATCAACAAACCTAAATAGGTGCAATTAAGAGGATATATGATTCCATTCCTAAACCCCTTTAACGCGTGAACAGGAAACACCAATTTCTGTTTCGTCCATTATGAAAATAGTGCCCCTCATGCGCGAAAATGACCTCTAACTTGACTTTGCTTGAACCGACGGAAAGGCTAATGGATGAGCGTAGACACGTACCTGGCACTATTTCCTGGCTATATCTATGGAAGGACTTTCCAGTAGCCACTGAAATTATATCAGTAAAGATTATTATCTAAGTTACACCAACAAATTCCTTCTTTTTAACCATTCACCGGTATCATTTACTAGCCGTGGATTACTAGCCAGTAACCATGCAACCGTGCAAAAATCTCCAATTTTTTACAAATTGGCTCCCCTTTTCAAAACAAAGTATGTGATTTCTTTAACGATTTCAGACAAACGCGTAATTATTGCTTGACATATATAACATATCAAAATATATACATTGATAGGAAGGGGTACAGATGAATAAACCATACATTCCGTATGTTTTAAATGTACATTATTGTTAAACTGTAGGACGGACGTTCAATCTTACATCGATTCATTTACGTTTTAAAGTAATCTTTAAAGAGTTAGCAAGCCGTCAAACTGGACGAACATAAAGTGAAGTGTATCTGTAACGTTGTCATGTATCACACCATTCATATAAAACATTACTTCAAAACATTGGAGTTTGAATTGAGCAATTGCTGTAGTTAGTGCCTTAGAATTCACAGTTTAAATAGTCTTACATTTTGGTGCTTGCGTGGGACGCCCCCCACTTGTGAGACTTGTGAAGTAGTTTTGATCAAGTTCTTTTTACATTGTGCCTTTGGGATGAAATGCCTTTTTAAATGCCAGTCTGTATCGAGGGTTAGTCGCTTGTAATCATTGGATTCGTAGCAGATTCACAAGAAAAAGCACTCTGGCCTGCCCAACCCAACGGGTAGATAAACTGTGGATGAAAAGCATAAACCCCTAAGTGGTTACTCAATATGCTATCAATTGTTTGCCACTGAGATGGGCAAACGACATACAAAAAATATCACTCCGTTTAGGAATCAGCATCCTTGCAACAAGGTTCGCGTTTGTGTTGTCCTCGTATCTCCTGGGCCTTTGTTTCCCCGTCCTTTGGGGGAATGGGATGTGGCCTTAGTAGGACCATCTTACGATAAGTAAGTACATGATAATGCTTAATATCAAGGCAACAACAAACTGCAAGACAGTCGTGACATATAGGCTAGCGCACCATCCGCAATTGAATTTACAATACGGTATCGTGCTTACAACTTTTGCATCATCAGTAGTAACAACACAAACGGATAGTGGAGTGTAAGGTGAGATAAGACGGCAAAGAGAAATGCAAGTAACCATACTGCTACCACCATACGAACAGCTCTAGTCTTACTACTCACAAGCCGGTGCCAGAATGGTGGCATAGCCAGATATCTTTCAATACTAACAAGCGTAACAGATCCAGAGAGAGGATAGTACCACAGGGTAGATTAGGAAATTGGGCATTAGAGCATCCAAACGCGGTATTAAAAGAGAATCGTAAGTCATACACTGGAGAAAAACAATATAATCACCAAGTATTGCGAAAAAGCAGCAAGAAGTAGGAGATGAATCAGCAATAGATAAGTGACAAAAAAGATATGGTAATACTCCTCATGAACTGCACTCGATATACCACAAACACGAATGCACAGGTACACAATATACCAAATATTGCTACAAGTGGCACGAAGAAGAGGACAAAAGCCCAAGAAGCTGTGGAATAGCTCGACTCAGTGAGTTCTTCAAAGGTAAAGTTTACAGCACACTCCATAGCTTAATAGTTTTCTAAAGGTAATCCACTGATTTAATAGGTGGCATATACACTTCCAAGGTATTTTATCTTGTGAAATGACGCTTGAAGTTGCCCTGTACCTTCGCAGCAACTGATTTTATAGCACTTTACCTACGTAAATATATGAAAGAAATGTCGACTGCGCATGCGCGTTGAATAAATCTTTGGAGAAATTTACATTAGAATTGCTTTTGATATAAAACTTGGCATTAATAATCCATTTTCCATTAAATTGGTTAATTAACTAAAAAAGTTCATTCAACTCGCTAAGCGCAGAATTTTATCTTTGCCCGTGGGAAATAGCCTATATCTAGTTTCGTTTGCTTTTAGATGATGTCCTCTCTCGTGGCAAATATTGCATTGATTACATACACTATAAATGATATACACTAGTTCGACAGGCAGTTTCAATTCTCAAATATTCTCAAGACGTTCATCCTTGCTGTAAATTTGCTTTTGATATCCCCAGATTCTATTGTGTTTTTTTTAAATAACTGTAAAATTATAGCATAAAGCTGACACCACAGAGGAGTCTATAGTGCAACTAAGCTGCTAATGAAGCAGAATCTCTCAACGGAAGATGTGGGGTTGTACGCCTGAGATTCCTTAAAGAGTATAAGTAGATACTGAAAACGAGGAATAAGAAACGTTATAACACCTACTTTTATATCGTCAACTGTGCTATAAGGGGGTCCCTACTGACCACTTATTGTGAGTAAAGCAATCAACATGATATGGGATCACTTAATCCTAATAGTTTTAAAACAAGAAAAAAAATACTCATTGGTATTTTAATACGCCCAAATCAAACTAAATTCAAGCACATGATCTCAGTAATTTCTCCAAATCCTGCATTATGCAAAAAAATTGTCCCTCTGCGGGAATTAAAAATTAAAAAATGTATTATTCCTTCAACAGTATTGCCAAGCTCATTTAAGTTGTCCCCTTGTGTAAAATTAACTCATTCAGTTCATTGGCTTTGGGAACAAAGGCTAGTGTATAGTAGTGTTACATTCCCCCATTTATGGGTTAACAATAACATAATTATTTACAGGAAGTCAAGAGTGTGAATCTAAATACTATACACTTTGAAAAGTAAATGTTATGCCGTATATATAGGCCATGATACGTTTGCGATTTGACCATCTCTTCGTGCTACATCGCTGGGGATAACTTACTTCCTTCACTAAAATGTAAAAAATAGTATGTAAACCAGGAAAAGCTGTATCCCCAAATGAACAGAGTGCACATTATTTAGAAAAATGAATAAAATGTCAACTCAATTTACTTCCGAATGTCAGTGACCAATTATGTACACGTAAACCCAGCTAACAATAGAAGCTAATGATTTGATTCCACAATCAACCTAAAAACAAACTTTCGGATCTTTTCTAATCAGAGTATGCAGGTCCACTGTTACTGCCCACACTGATGAAAAGATTTTCAAAGCTATTCAGGTGCGATCACTTCCCCGTATTGAGCTCTTATCTGTTTAAATAACATAAAGGGCAACATACTCAACTCACCCCTCGCTCCATGATTTTTAAAAATGGTAGGTCGCTGAATACATGCCTTTCTTGGTAAATTGCAAGAATAGAAATAGGGTTTTAATTAAAAACCAAATAACTTGCGGATTTTAAGGTTTATGCACCAATTAGGTCAGCCCTTGCCATGGTCTTTTCATTTCATGAATTGTGTCCCCCCCCTTTACATTTGCCCTGTTATTGCCCACCTGTTGAAAATAAATTTCAAGTCTTTTCAGGTGCGATCCTGCTTCCCCGTATTGAGCTCTAGTATCTGTTTATAACATAAAGGGCAACATACTCACCTCGCTCATGATTTTTAAAAATGTAGGTCGCTGAATACCATTGCCTTTCTTGGTAAATTGAATAGAAATAGGGTTTTAAAGACAATAACTTGCGGATTTAGGTTATGCACAAATTAGGTCAGCCCTTGCCATGGTCTTTTCTTTCATGAATGTGTCCCTTTACATTGCCCGGTTATTGCCCACTGTTAAAAGATTTCCAAGCTTTTCAGGTGCGATCACTTCCCCGTATTGAGCTCTGTATCTGTTTATAACATAAGGGCAAGATCTCACCCTGACTCATGATTTTTAAAAAGTAGTAGCGATCGGGGGGTTCGATGAATACCATTGCCTTTCTTGGTTAAATTGAATAGAAATAGCGTTTAAAGACAATAACCTGCGGAGTTAGGTTATGCACAAATAGGATCAGGCCTTGCCATGGTTTTTGCTCAATTGAAGTGTGTCCCTTTACATTTTCTTTAAAAAAAATTATTAATCATATGGTCAAAGTTAATTGAACACACAGTACAATCTCAAGATTTCTTTTATCGCGAATGAGGAAAGAACTTACGCTAATGCGGCAAGGACAAACATTACAAATTATGTTCCAACTGCATTGCACAATAAAAAAAAAACAATGGACCAGATGTAAAAGAACGTGAAGTGTGTTCCGGGCGATTATTGACATAGCATTAGCTCCATTGTTCGCCTTAGCAGTGAGGTATGTATATCCATTGAGTCACTTGAAATTCTAGAATAAATTCGAGTTGAGTTTTTATTCATTTTTCTAAATAATGTGCACTCTTCATGTGGGCAAACAGCTTTTCTGGTTAAAATAATATGTTTTAATTTTGGTGAAGAAGATAAGTAATCCCCAGGTCATTCAAGCACGAAAAATTTATAAAAGGAGGGCCAACATTGTATAATGTACCATAGCCTAATATACGATCTCCTTTTGGATAAGGAGTTGAAATATGCTTCTCTGGCTTCTTTTGATACCACTTGAAACTGGCTTATGTTTCATGTACTGACTGCACATGAGGGAATTACAGTGGCGTACTTTTCCTTTTTTTGACATGGGGGGGGGGGGTGGGGTTGATGAAATTTTATGAATGAAACGTGGTTTGCTGAAAAGATCCATTATTACACATCTGTCGCTCAACAAATGCCATTTAGAAGCTACGATCCTTAACTAACTGTAATTGAATGAGAACAAAATGCGCGCGAAGCGCGGGAAAAAATTTGCCATTTTTAAAACTATTATGGTAAAAATAATATGAGGTTAGGGTTTTTTGTTAAAAACACAGAACCGCCCCCCCCACCCCCCCCCCCCCCCAAGTAACCCCCCCCCCCCGGCTTTATACGCCTATGGGAATTATGAGGAGGATGCAACGTGACTTGCGCCCATCCCAAATAATCTGAGCTGGAAAATAAAGGAATGCATAAAACATTTTGAAAAAGTTTTGAAAAACATAAACTAGTCTTAGTCCTTCCACAGGACCTCCATCAACGGTCAAGAGTACACATCCGCGTTCTGTGTCGTTGTGTGAAAACGCATTGCAAATCAACTGCCTGTCTATCTGAGAATATCCACTTTGCGAATTTTCCTTTCCTGGAGGTCATCAGATAGTCCCAGAAAGACACAGTCATCCAAAGCACAACAAAGCTCTCCATTGAACGCGGCCTGTTAGAAGATTCTAGTGGCAAGTTTCAACCAACCGACGGCTGGTCACCGATGGCAATCTCGCATGTGTAGTACATTTGGGTGACTGAGACCCCTAAATATAACACACAATCGAATGTGTGTACATTGTCGTGTCATGCAAACCATGCTTGACCGTCCCCCCACAAACCGTTTCCCCGCGCAATATAATTAGGACACAATTAATACTCCAATTGCATTTCCCAGTTCAAACTTGGTTTCCACTGCCGGAAAATAGCAATGCATATTTTCCATTGTCCCTCTTATTAATTAAAGTGAATGTCACCTTGCACCTTGTGGGTTCAGGAATATCCTAAGTAATAACTGAATCACAGTATTACTCTCACTAGTCCATTATAATCGCGCATAATCAATCTACGATTTTTTAGGAGTACTTTCTCAACCCTCAATTTCCGGGTATTGGCTCATGGCGCTAACGTGCCAAACATAAACAAACACCAACACTCAACCACGGAAAGTCTTATTTAAATCTGTTTTCAGCTTCGATAGCCGAGAACATACAAACCGGGAAATTTTTCCAATTATCATTGCGCATATAATTTGACAAGCTAGGTCAAAAAGTCTCTCGAACGTCATGAACATACAGGAATTTCAATCTAATCTCCCCAAGCTGTATCCAAATATGACGTCACCATCAGTAATGAGAGTAATGGAGCGGCGACTCTTTCATTTTAAATTGTATTGAGACAGAGTGTGTACGTGCCAAGTGCAGATGAATCGCATCGTTGATTTACACATGTCGACACTAGCAGTTGCAATGATTTGTCCTTTTTTGAGAGAGACAGAGTGTCTTGAATATGTAACAAGCCTGTCTAAAATGGTACAATCCTAAAAATGGTTAAAATCGAATTTCCAAAAATAAATTTGTTCTTACTTGGCAAATTATTAAAGAACAAAGACATGGGCTTCCAATAGTGGTTTGTTTTAAAAAATCTTAATTTCCTTATTGTCAATTCAGCGATATAATCATTAAAAAACCGATTCGCACCAAAAACTCGATTATTTTGCGACAACTTTAATGAGACTTAGTTGTTTGGAGTACTGTGCCATGCCGTGATCTCCAAAAGCTTGAAAAACTTGGCAAAAGAATGTACAACCCAGAATAAAGTATAACCAAGACAGTGGGAGTTTTCTCGACACAAGATTAATAGTCCCCCCCACCATAATAGTTCAATGATCAATCTTTTCTTTTCAATAAATCATTTAACCAATCAGATATTTGTTGCACGTCAATGAAAAACTTTGAATTTAATTACACATAATCTGTTGAAATGCGTGCCAAATGAATATTATAATTGCAAACCAAAATAAACACTAAAAAACCAAGAAATGGTTTTAAAATGTATGAACAAATATCTTTGTACATTAATAAATTGTAGCATAATTCCATAAAAAAAATGTGATTTTTGAGCAAGTGTCAAGGTGCGGTATGAATTTTGGGCGTTTCACGATACTCACAGACCCTAAACTCTCTCCCCAGGTTGCTGTACGGTCATGATTCTCTTTTTTTTTTTTTTTTTTTTTAAATTTTGAATGTTATACTCTTTATCTTAAAGCCGAACTACTACTGCAGATAATTTGCAGCATTACGTAACTGTTTCGCAATCTTGAAATTTGGTTTTATGAAGTTAATAAAAACGCCTTTTAAAAAAAAAAACAATGTGTTTTTTTTTTTTTTAAAGTTAAGATTTTTTAGAAAATCATAAAAAAGGTCTTAGATTTCTACCAACGAGGGCCGGAATAATAACATTTGCAATCATAGCTAAATCGATCATTGAGTTTGTGTATTCATGAAAATAAACGTGATGACAAAATAAAGTGTGGCAATTTGCATAAACCAACCAACAACATTTTTCCAAAATGGCCGCCATTTTAATTGTTACGTACTGCTGCAAATTATCTTCATTAATTCGGCTTTAGATCACGTGTATACCATTCGACCTTATTGCTGTTAGAAGAGAATCATGCAAAGATCGACACAAGCTTAAATAGTCACATAATAAGTTCAATGATAAATATTTTCGTTTCCATACATAAACCAAATACAGATATTTGTTGCACTCAATGAAACAACTTTTGAATTTAATTACAAAACGGTTAAGAAATCGTGCCAGAATGAATATTATAATTGCAACCAAAATAAACACTAAAAAAAACCAAAGAAATGTTTACAATATTACAACTATCTTTGTAAATTAATAATTGTAGAATTCAATAAAATGGTGCAATTTTGGAAAAGTCAAAGTTTCAAGGTGTCGGTAGGACTTTGCGATTCATGTTGCTTCAAGACCATAAAAAACCTCTCTCCTCCAGGTTGCTGCTGTTCGGTCATGATTCTCTTCTAACAAGCAATAATGTCGAATGTTATAACACTTTATCTTAAACCAGAACTTTACTGAAGATAATTTTGCAGCATTACGTAACATCTGTTTTCGCATCTTTAAAATTTGGTTTTATAATTTAATCCTTTTAAAAACAAACAATTGTTCAATGTGAATATAGTGCTGGCAGCATCAGTGAAACAGGGTCCTTAGGTTTCTCCCCAACCAGGGCCGGAATAATAACCTTTGCCAATCATATCTCAAATCGATCCTTGAGTTGTGTAGTTCTGAAAAACGTGATGAACACAATCCATGATGGCAATTTGCATAAACCACAACCAATTTTCCAAAATGTGCCGCCATTTTAAGAATAATAGCACACTATGGTGACTTAGTGTTGGGAATGTATTTTGTCTAGCATCAAGAGGTTTCAATATACAATTGCAGAATTGTCTGAGTCCTCTGGAAATTTATATACATTACTATTTTCAAGATGGCGCCGACACTCGCAAAAGAAAACTGTATATTCTTATTATATACCCAAGAAGCTGATTTTGTTGTCAAAATGAGTGGTTTTCTGGTCCAAAGAGTTCAACTCAAACTATTCTCAAAACTGTAAGTTGAATATATAAAGTGATGGTTTTATTTGAATTTTGTCACTTTTTTCCAAGATATAGAGCCATTATTTTAAGTACAAGTACCCTAAAGTGTTAACTTACTCGATGTCGGCTTAATGGGCAAAGTGATTAAATATATTAATAACCAATGCCTTAGTAATTAATACGCAACAAGCAAATTCTCGGTAACTCCTCCTTAGACCCTCCTAACTGCGCTTTAAGGCCCCTATGAACAAAACCCCAAAACATTGACTATCGATAGTTGTGCACGTGACCCCCCATGACCATTAAATGTTCCAATTCGGGCCCTATTACTCTTGCATATCTGACAACACAAACAATATAGTTTTTATATAACACATAAAAATATTCTGTCATTTGATTGGTGGATACTTATCACGTGACATAAAATATTGAGATTTATATACCTCATATATAGCTTCCCTGTCCCTCTGAATTGGTTAAAAGTGGAGGCATAAATTCACTAGCTTCAAGATTGCACCAAAAATGAACTATTCCCTGGGAGTAAGCGGGGGCATCTCATCATGACCTATCACCCTGGACCACCTCTTTCCCCACATAGAGCCTGGCTGTAATCGGACTATATATCCTCGTATTAATGAGTGTACATATGGTGATCTGGGTAAGAGATCGCATTTTTTCATTTTGGACGGATATGCCCGACCCAGCCTGTAGTCGGCCGAACGGGCAACTTAACGGAGTTAAACACAATGTATGCAGTCTGATGCGGCTTGGCAAGGAAATGGGCCTGAATTGCAGGACCTGTATTCATGCTTATGAGCTTGTAGAAGATCTTTGAAAGGAATCAGAGATGCAGCTCAAAAGGGCTAATACCAAAACAGCAGGTAAAAAACACAAACAACCGTGAAATTATTCGAAGGATTATAAATTGACAACCCGATAACGGCCATCGGTCAGGGCCGTGTAAAACGTTGCTGAATTCGTAGTGGTTACGCATCTTTCCGACAAAAAATGGCAAAAGAAAAATTCGATTTACGGTGATCCGTTTTGGACACCAACATCCTTTCCGAACACAAGAAAGGTTGATTGCTAAGTTCTTCATAAGTTTTGGACCCTAAATTACACAAAATTGTTAAAACCCATGCATGCATGCCATGGCCCTACCCATACATGAATATTATTAGCCTGGTGTTAGCATCCTGGCTTAATAAATAGAATGTTCCTTTTACCAATCAAGTTGACAAGAATCTATATATTCGGTCATATAAAACAAATATTGACTGCTTTTTTTTTATTTTTTTGTTTTTTTTGTTTTTCGGAGCATGTTGAAACAACTATATGCCCCTCGTGATTTCAAAGCCATACTATGCCCCTCGGCTTACGCCTCGGGCATAGTTATGGTTTGCGAGATCACCTTGGCCTATAGTTTTCAACCATTGCCCTCATAGCATCAATTTGTTATACTAGTTCCCCAAATTTCACAGGAGGGAAAAAAGTTCCCATAAAAAAGCTACCATTTCCCCCATCACTGGAAATAGTTCATTTTTATGTGGAACTTTTTTCCTGCATGTCATCTTGACTAGGATTGATATGCGGTGGCACAGACCTCCACGAGACTTGGGAAGTTTTTCAAATTCAGAAATATTTTTATATTTATATAAACAAATTTACTGCTCTATAAATTCGGGAAATGGTGCAAAATACCTCCCTCGGGTGTCTGGCGACCTGTGGGCCACTATTTTCCCTTCCCTCGACCTTCGGTCTCGGGAAATATTAGGCCCACGGTCTCCAGGCACCTCGGGTAGTTATTTGCACCATTTCCCTCACTGAGCGTCAATATTTGTAACTATTAAAATAATAACAGGCCTAAAATCCAATCTCAAATGCAATTTCAGATATATGTTTGGTTGAATACATTATAGTGTCATGTGTCTTATTTGGGTGTCAACAATGGTGTCCCCATGAATAACATGAAACTCACGAAGTCATCTGCATTTGTAAAAAATATTGCTGTTAAATCCGTGACCTAGAAGCTTCCACCTTTGTCACCAAAATGTCACCTAGGTGCTGTATATCATGATGTATAAAACGAGTTTTGTTGGTCTTTTAATATATGTTTACCATCTGGGAAAATGTGACGTATGAAACTGCCATGTCGTTTATATTTATCTTTGTCAGGTTTGTAAATAGTTTTATTAACCTCCTTGACCCAGAAATCTACTTGGACACCACAATCATCATTCTAGGCTATATATTGTAAAATGTAAGGTTTGTGTCAATAAATATGTCAGCCCTCTTGGAAAAATATCGGGACATGCAACATTTTATTAGTTTGGGGGGGATCATTGTTTTGAACTCCTTGACCCAGAAAAAACTTTTTTACACCAAACTGTCCCTTCTTCAGTGTTTTTGGCTTTAACGATTGGCTTTCCATTTTGGAACATGGCGTCGTATGCAAATTTGCCACCACTTTTTTAATTTTGTCATCAAACCCGTTTTCCAGGAATATCCAACATCCCTACGGTGAATTTCAGCTATGATTACATGTTATTATATTTCCGGCCCCGTGTACCCCACTCTCTCCTAACTGGTTGGTGCTGCAGCACTATAACATTCTTTCACCATTTTCACACTCCTCCCGGGGAAATCGGCACAACCTCGATTTTTGTGTTCCCAGAAACTGAGTTATCTCCTCGAATGCCTAGGTCCACTGTAAGAGAGTCTGACTCAAATAAACAGTAAATGACAGGTCTTTTGTTCAGAAAACTCCATATTTATTTAGATCGTGTGAAATTCAATAGTCAGTTTAATTGATCACCTGGACAGGTCAAAATAGTGGGTTTTGTCCTTTTTATTTGGGGGGGGGGGGTTCTTTTTTTGTTATGGCTTTTTTTACTACATTGGAATGCCCAGTCCCTGAGGGAACATGGTTCAAGAATTTAAAAAGCTATTGATGATATGGAAGTCAAAATGATATTATGAGTATCCAAGAAGACATGGTTGATGTAGCAAAACAGCTTCTCTCTGCCTGGGTATGTCTTTGTTAGAAAATATATAAAAAACTTAAAAAAGATAAAAAAAAGTGTGGGGTGGGGTACATTCATTAAAGAAGTCTTGTCCTTTCTACCTATTGGATCTTGGTTACGCTCCATGAATTCAATGTTTTTTGAATCATGTATGTGATGGTCACAAAAAATTAGTCTGGTTAATGTTTATAAACACTGTAAAAAAAACCTTTCCTCACTGATATTATATGTTAATAATATTATTCAACAGCTCTGCACACGCGTTCACAGAAGGTCTTTTATGTGGTGACTTCCATGGCCCACAACTCTCTGTGGGGGTGTATTTCATATCACCCGATATTAAATGGTCCATGGCTATTGAAGAAGCAAACTATAGGACAGAATCGAGATTTGGTCATTACTGTTCCGAACGGAACTAAAACACGTAATTGAATGGAGAATTATCGTGGAACACTGCCGTTTTATTTCCTTTCGGTCAATTCTACAGCTGGAAAAGGTAACTATGAGAATTCTACAGACTTATCCTGCAATTTGAGCTATTCTGCAAATTTTCAAATATTTTTCAAATCACTGATAGTGTCTTTAAGAGAATTTCCCGTTTTAAGATATTGAGTAATTCCATATTAATGAACCCTTTCTCTTCCCGAACTGGAGGAAATGCAATGACCTAAATCAAAATGTACTGCCCCTGGTAAAGATGTATTCTGTTTATGTCAACAAATTTTTTTTAATATTGGTTTTAATGGTATTTGGAGCAGGGCGCAATGTCCTGCTGCTGGAAAAGCTATTCTGATCCAATTTTGAAACCTGGCAAAGATCCTTCTGATTGCCCTTACCTCCATGTTATGCAAATTGATCTGGAAAAAGAATGGTTAATAAACGGTTATTGTGGTTCCTTTGCATAGCACCACAATCTTCTGATTATATGTACCAACGTGTTTTTAGGCATGGCCAGACGTTACAATGATATTTGGTCCACTAGATCTTCTATTAAAATCGGTTTTGCAACTAACGGAAGCATTCTTGTTTTTTTTTTCGATATTCAAAAAGCCTAATATACATGGTTTGGCGTAAGGGGGCAGTTTAGTAAACTTCGTTGTGGGTTGTTGGGGTCGTATGATTAGATGGATCAATGATTTTCTTAGCAACCGCAAAATCCAGATCAGAATAATGGTATTTTATCCAACATTCGTTTTGAGAATGGGGTCTCAAGGGAGTGCCATCAGTCCTTTGATTTTCCAATATGTGTGTTGTTAAGGACCTTCCAAGCCCATGTCAGGGTGTTAAAATTTCTCAGTTTGCTGAATTCCATTGCTGTGTGGAAGACGTCTTGTCAATATATAAAATTTGCTACCAAGAAGATCCAAGAAAATTTAAACAAACATTTTAATTGGTTGCAAAAAGGGGCTTCAAGCTTCAAGATTTCGGTCCTCTAAAACCATTGGGGGGTTCTATTTACAAATAAAAATTTCCTTCCTTCTGTTGACTAAAAACTTGGTGGTCGGGTTGTCCTTTTTCAGAAAAGTTCCAAATTTTGCTTAATTTTTGATAGAAAGCCACTTGGGAAAACACATGTTGATCAATTTGTGAAAGGTGTAAACAGCAAGATTAATCTTTTGAGATGGCAAGTAAAAGCTTATGACTAATCACCCCAATGCATACCTTTTGGAAGACTGCCAAACGCTTATTCTTTTCCGATTCTGATTAGATTTTAAGTCGTTCAAAAACCCTTTTGACTTTAGGGTTTGTGGGTTTGAAACTTACCCAGGGGCAAATCTTTAGCCAAATAAACAACCCTTCTAAGCCTTATTGGGATTAAAGACAAATTCATATTTCAACTGATATGCATTTGAAACTAAGTAAAAATACGAATGTGGCTATCAAGAGAGCTATTGCAATCCAAGAAATTATAATAGGATTTTTTATTCCTGCCAGTTCATTAAACGTTTTTTGGGCGTGTCGACGATTCCATTGTTCTGAAAAGGTTGTATGCTTTACCCAACCAGTACAATAGAAATTCGATGTCGGATCAGAATAGATTAAAGCCAGAATTAAAACAATGGTCCTTTTCTTACGAAGAAAATATTACAAAGCACTAAATGCACTGAATCACTTCCACCCACACACTCGAACCAACTCGAAGCAATCAAAATAGAAAAAATGAGTACGAATAAGTAATTATTACTCAACCAAAGTTCTTTACGTCACTAAGGGAATCTACACGTTTACATTTATTGTCTTGTTCCACAAACATATTTGACAGCTTGGATCAATCATATGCGTCCAATCATGTAAGTTATTTAGAATGTGCGTTACTAATAACAAACTACAATATTTAGTGGCGTAATCCTCCTCTTCACCCAGCACTTGCATGTTCATGACACTTTATCTCGTTCTTTGATTGACACCAAACAAAGAAATCGATAGCGTGACTCAGCTTTTACGACAATCTTTCAATTGAATCTGGTATGAAGTCTTTACCTATTACGATACAAAAAAAAGTTCAGGTAAAATGGTTAAGCATCATATTCTGATGAACAAAGTTGAGCTTGCAGCTGGTAATACGACTTTTAGTTTTTTATTCAGCACATTCCCCTCCAAATAAATTCCTACCATCGACAATATTGCGTTTTACGACAGGAATAAAAAATCAGACTGTGCAAAGTTCTTTACATCCTCTCAATATCTTATTACGACGGCAGTGACTAATGAGGATAAAGCTAATAGACCAGGGAGATACAGGCATTTAATCCTTGATTTTAACAGGGTCTTGTTATGATATTTGTAAGGCCATCCCTCGGGCCCATGAAAAGCAAAGTCTTAAGTGTCGCGAGGCGGTGGAGCGTTACGTCAGAGGGTTCAACTGAACTTCTAAATACATGTTCTTCACAAATATAGCTATTCTTAGCGATACTGTTCACATATAAAGAGTAAAAATAACAAATTGGGTATCATTTTAAAGAGATACAATTAATCTATTACGATGATATCAAAATTTGCGCTATTAAATTGAAAAGCAGTCGCTAGTTTAGGTCCAAAAAGTGATGATTTTTCAACTTTTTTGCTATTTTTTGCCTTACTGGCTGAAATATAATGAAAATTTGTCCAATGAAAGCTATCAAGATTTCATTAAGATTTTCCCAAATTTGACCCATGCAGATATAGGCTACTTATACTTAAAGAAGAAAGAAGAAACTGTTTCCCTTCATAGTTTTGCATAAGGTATTTAAGTGACCAAACTCAATTTCCGTATTTTAACCAAATTTGCTACTTTTGGGCGGTGCCCCTGAACAACAATAATTGATCGTTTTCGTTATATGTACCTTCGAAAACAAAAAATGTAAAGTTGTATTGCAGGTGGTTGTGGTTATGGTTCTTAAATTGAATAAAAATGGTTCTTCGGCACCCACTAGAACCTTGTTGGAGTCGGTAGATTTTAAGAGAACCTTAAAATAGTTGAAATGGTTCTAAAATTTTGAAGAAGGAAGCGGAAAGCTCATTGAGTACCTCTCTGCTCAACCGCCAAGAAAATTAACAAACCTGAAGAACCTTAACGGTTATATAAAAAGCCAAAATGGCTCTGAAAAGTGTCTGAAGATATTTTTGGAGCAGAAGGTTTGTGTGTAAACAACATATGCATATGGTTTAACAGAATGGTTGCAGATCATTAATAGGTAATCACCGGAAGGGTAATCACGCTTTTCTTTGTTTTTTGGTAGGAATATTTGCAGCACCGACTTCGAACTTGGGGGCTTGGCAAACTGTGATTTGTCTCTAAGCAAGCCTTTACGAAATTAAAGTTGGGAAAGGAAATTTGCAGGTTTTGGAACTAAAAATTCGGCTACACTTTAGCTTCAGAGGCAAAACATTTCCCAAAAGGGACCTTAAGAAATGATTTATGCTTAAACCGGACGGCGTCTTAGGAACTGCTGGAGGGTTAAAAAAAAATGGGGTATTATGGCCGAAATTACTTGTAAAACTTCCCTATGTCAGTTGTCCCGGGATAACAATACTGTCAGATGCAAAGTCACATCTATTTATACAGATGACATCACTTCAGAGGGTGTACTCGAGTCAATCCCACAATGCAACAGTTTTGGAAATTTTACCTGAATAGGGTCCCACAAAACTCCATTTCGTAATATAAGTCAATAGCCCTGCTTTTACATTATGGAGCACTACCAAAGCGCGTTGTCCTTGTTTTTTTGTGTATGTACTTGAGGAATGTAGCATGATCACTTTCCTCCCGAAAGGTCTTGGGTTCTTAAACTTTTGGAACACGTTTTATCCCTACGTACTGACATGTTTAGTACAGCAGAGTACAGGCACTTGCATTGCATTGTGGATTGATTCAAAAAACACTCTGGGACATCAATATGTATTACCGTTAGCCTACTTCATTTATGATTACATATCCTGCCTCATCAGTAACCTATAGTGCCCAGACTGCAGACGGGATCTTTCCAGACTGGCCCATTTCGTCAATCTGCATATCTTCGTCCGTAGAAATGAAGGCATCCTTCTTGAGGCAATCGGCATTTAACTGACATCTGAGTGTACGTGATCCCTGGAACCACATAATTGATAATTGCTGATTGTCGTGTCGGCCAAACTCCACCATGGTTATCCGATTTCAATTCAAATCCATATTGATTAGCAATTTTATTTCTACATAACATCATTGTACATAGTTCATTCATTGAACCTTTTACATGAATGCTTTTTACACGGTGGGAAACAGGACGGATCTGGTGATTTGATGGTTAAGTAGGATTGACTCCTGATCTGGGTGCCTAATGTTCCAAGACGATGATGGCAAAGTAGGCCTACATCTGGTGTTCGCCAATGCTGTTCCTACGTTAATCGAAATTGACATGTATTGGCTCGTTGTGCAGTAGCCCCTCAAACACACTTTCTCTTAACCCACACAAAAACTCAAGTGCCACACCCACATAAAAATAAAAAAAAAAAACAAAAACGGGGGTCGGCGGGTTGGCGCCAAAGTCTGCACCTCTCCCCCTGTCCTAACCCCACTTATAACTATTCGTCCCACTTCCCACCCTCCCTACCCACCTTGGGGGTGGGGTGTGGTCAACCACCAAGTTCTCTCACAGACCTGTGGGCTACTGCCCCACTGTTTTGCCCTTGGCCCATATCTCTTTTACCAATTCTCTACATGCAGTGCAGTAGAAATGCCCATATGCTATTACGGGGCTGTTGGGCCTTCTCAGTAATGAGTTTCACATTGAACAGGGTGGTAGTTGTCCACTTCATGATGGTCACATCTCAAGTCTTTAACAACTCCCGTTAACAACTTCGTAGATATAGCATACCTCGTCAGGGGCTAGGTATAAAGTGTGATTTGCCCTTTAGTGTTGAAATACTATTCCCTGCCATTCTAGACACAAGAAAACGAGAAATGTTTGTCTTGAAGGACGCTGATAAACTAACACATGTAGAATTCTGAAGCCTAGTTTGCCACCTGCCATGCACCCTCGTGGTATCCCCGGGAACGCCCTTGACAAACCATCCACGATTGAAGCGCACCATCGACCCCCTGTCGCATACGATGCCCACTGAATCTGCAAAGTGGCAGGTCGTTCCAATACTAATTTAGCAACACATCCAAAAGTGGAGGCAATGGGGATAATTATTCTGCTTTGTACCGACCAAAAATCATATACACTTCACTGCGACATAATCTTTTTGATGGTCTTTCTGGTCAGAAGAAGTATTCTTTCATCAAGCTCTCATATAAGTTTGACTGTATCATGACCGAAGTTTTTAACTTTTCTCTTTTGATGCGGCCTTTTCAAAAGCGTTGCATATTTTCTTTTCAGCCATCGAGAAATTCTCAAGACTTCCACAATGTTTGTTATCAGCGTCCTTCAAAACAGCGTTCCCAGGTTTCTCCTGGGAAATGGCCCAAGTAGCGTGAGTATGTTTCACCAAGGAAATCGGGCACTGGATACTAGACCCTTGACAGCTCGTGCTATATCGTCAAAGTTGTGAATGATATGATGACAAAAGGAGCCTTGCACGAGAAGGGAAAACGATAGTTAAGAGGTACAGGTTTTCATACCTCTAAGTATACTGCCTATACTCTCGTGTACGCAAAAATACCATCAAGAACTCACATTTCTTCGATATCATGCGACTGGCAATACCTTAAATGTAAGAGTTTCTCAGAACGAATCTTGTATTGTTTTTTTCTTAGACTGCCTAGCATGGAAATGCAATGCGACTAGGCGTTGACCATTCAGCTTCATGGAGAGAACTCGGCAACAGTCCCCCCTGGGCGAAATCACGCAAAGCACGCGAACGTTGAATAGAAGCACACCCATTTCCCTGCGATAAAGAGACTACGCATTCTGCTTGAAGAATGATTTACACTTGCTTATTTAAATATGCTCCTTTAAGCAGAACCCTAACAATGATATATACTGTCTGTCCAATTAGAGATCTGTTTTGATTAATTATTTCAATAAATACACACTTTCGACCATACGTCGCTGAAAAGAAAGTTCTGCAGTATTTTGACCTTAGGCACGTTTGGAATGAAGAAGGAATGGGATAATATAACTCCTTAAAATCCTATTGAAATCTGGCATTCCCCTAGTTTTAGAAAATAGCGAATAAAGGTTGATGGCATGCCATGAGTAATTACGGTAGTTGTGGAGGGGTAAACTTCGCCTTCCCTTGCTCTTTTTCAAATCTTTCTTTTTCTATTCGTACCTCGTCCCTATGAGGTTCAAATTTCTTCTATCCGGATTGTTTCGCTATATGTGGTTATCGGTACGTCTAAATGTCCATTTTTGATCCTTCATGATTTGTGTGGTGTGGTGGGGATCGAAGGCGGGTGGGCCAGCCTCTTCCCCCCGGGTCTAACACTGCCAGTTACGCACTAGCGTTAATAAGCTTACAGATTAATGCCGGCAAATGACTCTTCGGTGGAGGGCCAGTTGGACTTGGGAGTTTTCACAGCAAGTGGTAGTGAGACCTGCATTGAGCGCCTAAGGCGGCAACTCATATGATTGTAAATTGAATGCTGAGACGAAATTAAATTTGATTGATGATTTGTCATTTACCAAATAAAAGCGCGTTTGTAAAGTGATAAATTAAAAATCCAAGATTTTTTTTTCAAGTTGAGAAACTTAATGATCTTGTTAAGGTCCCGCTGATGACAATAGCAACCTTTTCTTTTATGACTTTTGCAAAAACATATTATTTGGATAATAAAATTAATAAAAACCGGAAATCTAAGTTAATTGAACCGATGGAGCTGAAATTGCACTCATTTGCGGAAAATCTGAACCTTTTTTGGGGGGGGGGGGGGTCAACTTACAGACGCCCCCAACCAAAGTGTGTCTTTATTTTAGCAATTGAAATTAGAGGTGTTGAGATTGTGGAACTACGATTGCAGATTCTGCGGCCGTTGTTGGGTTTATGATATCCTAGAAGACTTTCTTATGCTCAATATATGGACAACCTTGCCATGCCATGAGTGAATGCTACGCTGAACCCAGGGATAGGACTATGATGAACCCTATGGTTGTTTATGACACAAAACTTTTGCCCTCTAAAGAGAGCTATTAAGCAATATTAGACACATTTTTGAAGAGCGCCCCACAATTTTTCAAAAAAAATGGACGATTTTACACGGCTTGCATTGCGTAACTGGCTAGGTAAACTAGTACTGTGATGGTTAGACTCTACAATGTCCATTCACTGTCGCAAACGACGGAAATTTGTAACTAGAAAATTAATATTGAGGATCCCCTTGATTAATATTCAACGGCGTGGAAACGGCCGCCAACTATGAAATATCCGGGAAATAGGCCAGTGTACGTATCTGACGCTCTCTATCAGTGCTTGTATTGCGTTCAGGCATAGATCAAGTTAGATGTAATTTTATTGAACACGTGGGCCTACCACTATGTCATCATGGACGGACATAAACTTAGCATTTCCAGCTCTGACCGCGTAAGTACAATCAGATCCCAATTCTATACAAAATCGCTCATTTTTATGATAAATACGCTATTTTTAGCATTCCGTCGCAGGTTGTAGCTTTGTCCTAGACATTACCAACATAGCCTGGAACAAATATCAAATTTTAAAGTGGGGGAACGCCTCTTCAAAAATGTGCCTAAGATTGTTCTAATGGTTTCATGCGTAAATGATGAAACCAGAATGCTCGACACCTTTCAGAACCATTTTTGCCTTTTTAGTCTAGAACCTGTAATGGAGTTTTTGAAAGGGTGTTTTCTTGAGAGGTTTAAGAGAAAGGGAATTCATGACTTTCTTCAAAATTTTAATGATTGGGATCTTATAGAACACAGAATGTCTCTACGGGAGGCTATTAATTCCCCCCTGAGAGGTACTCAGAGAGCTTCCTCAAAATGTATGTAGAACAGTTGAAGGACCTGTTTAAGGTCCTATAGACCCCGAAAAGGTTCTGATGGTGTGCCGAAGATGAAGAACCATTTTTATTTAAATTTAAGAACCATTAATTAGTAATATTAACCGAATGACAGATTAAAATTTTTTCGAAGGGTGCATATAACGATATATAAATTATTGTTGTCAGGGCAGGAAGAGCCAAAAAAGTTAGCAAAATCGCGGTAACAATTTTATGGAATTGAGTCGGTCAACTTAAAATACGATTATGCAAAACCTATAGAAGCGCGAAACATTTTTTTACTCAGGTGCTAAGCTAGACATATAGAGGGGAGTCAAATTTTGGGAAAAATATGATGGAAAAAATTGATAGCATTCATGGACAAATTTTCATTTACTATTCCGCCCGATAAGAGCCCAAAAACTCGCCAAAAAGTTGAAAAAAATCCATCAATTTTGGTCCCTATACTAGCTATCTGACCCTTCAATCTAATAGTGCATCTAATAGATATCATCGTATAGATAATTTTATTCTCTTTAAAATGATACCCAATTTGTTATGTTTACTTTTATAGGTGATCATAGTGCGCTAAGAGATAGCATATTGCCGTGAAAGAAGAACATGCAATTTTAGAGGTCATTGACCTTGAACGCATGTCACCGCTAGAGCCCTTAAGACTTTGCCCCTTTTAAGTATGGTCCACTTTCTCCCAAGGGATGGCCTATACAACAAAACACCTGGTAAAAAATCTTAGGATTAAAGTGTGCGTATATCTCCCGGTCTATAACCTCCTTGGTGAATCCTTTGCTGAGGTGTCTGTAGTATGAAAATTCGGGTCATGACTTTAAAGGCTTTTCCGATTTTTGTGTATCGTGTTCTTTCTCTTGATATGAGAGCCCCATGAAATAGCTATACGACGCTACCATCACGTAATAATAATAATAATAATCAACATTTTTAACGGCCCGCCCAAGACGACAGGCGGGTTTCAATGCCGCCCTGTACAATCCAACTCCAAACACATATATCATGATAGCAAAAGGTAAAAACAGATTACTTAATATTACATTTTTAAACAAAAGGAAAGCCTGATACCAGGTCATGCGTTCCTCCCATACCACACGTAGTTGTGGATCAATAGTACAATCGGCATATGATAAATACCATAATCAAAACCACCGGTGAAATATATCCAAACAGGGTAGATTAAACAATAAAACAACTTATCAAGCAAGTATAGGAAACAACTGCTGGAAAAGGTTTATGTGTGATAAGATGAATTAAACAAGATGAGTCTTGAGGACGTGATCTTGAACGGAAGCAGCTGGTGGTAAGATTCTTAATGAAATGCGGGAGTGAATTCCCCGCTTGGGTGAAATAACTGAGTAACTCCTTCCATACGGTGCCGTCTGCAAGAATGTTTTTTTTCTTTTCTTCTTTTTTCAAAGAGCAAATTGCGTGAAGATGATCTTAGAGTTCGAGACCTGGATTATAACGTGCAATGAGATAAGCTAGGTAGGCAGGAGCCTTCACGATGCGTATTTGCAAAGTAACAGGGATTTTTATAGACAACTCCTTTCTCTAATCGGAAAAGCCAGTGGAGTTGACACAAGACAGGCGTGATATGTTCCGATTTCCTGGTAAGCGCCTAACAACAGGCAGCCATATTTTGGACACGTTGCAGCTTAGACAGTTCTTGATTAGGTAGACCAGCAAGGGTGCGTTGCAATTGTCCAACTAGAACCGATGAAGGCGCCTGGATTAGTTTTTCTGTATTGTCAGAATCTAGATAGCGGGACGACGAAGTTTGCAATCCTGTGAATAAGCGCCCGTACGAAGCGCGACGACAGACGTCTTGAAATGGGTGATCATGGTTAAGATTTCGTCAAACACCACACCAAGTCGCGGACTTTGGAGAGGCAAAGTTATTGTCTCCATCCCAATATAAGAGAGAAATCGCAGCCATTCTTGGAGTAACGAGGATGATTTAACAGTAGCTAGAGCTTCTGTTTTACCATATTCGCATTAACTTGTTTTGCAGGCAGCCAAACGCTGAATATCCCATAGATACAGTCTCAAGTTTAGACAGCCTCGCAATTACGATAAGAGGGTCTGATGAGCACATATAGTTGTATCATCCGCGTATGACTAGGCCCCCTGCCAAAGATGTGTCTGTTGATGATGTCGTCAATCGAGAGCAGAATATTCAACCGAACATCTCGGGCCAAAACGACTGAACCCTGCGGCATGCCCCCAAATGATAGTCATAGGATCTGACTGCTCGTCGTCAATTAGAACCGATGCTGTCTGTTTTCAAGATAGGAATTAAACCATTGCTGAGCCGTACCAGTGACTCCGTATCTCTCGTACAGTCGACGCAGCAAGATGTTATGATCGACGGTGTCAAATGCTTGGGACATGTCGCAATAACACCAATACAGCCTCACCATGTTCATCAACCGCACGACGCAGGTCATTCATTGAACTTTAACCAGGGCGGTCCGACGCTATGATGCTTTCCGGTTGCAGATTGTTGCTTCCTTGTATACAGGTTATTCTCCCTCATATACGACTGGCGAATTGAGAAAAGGCAGCGCGTTCGATGATCTTTCCAAGAAAGGCCAGCAGATTAGAAGAAACAGGTCGGAATGTTCTTCATTTTTCAACATCAAGACCAGATTTCTTGAGTAATGGCTTTGACAAGAGCGTGTTAAGACAATCAGGAAAGTTCCGGCCCCCCCCCCCACGGCCAACGATTTTTTAACAATGGTGGTAATATGGGAAATCAGCTCGTCAAGAGGTCCTGGTAAGGCAAAAGCGGGCGTCACGGATCTGAAGAACACGTCTTAATCTGTGAACGCTTAATGCTATGCAGAACTTGTCACAGGAAAGCGGTTGAAAAGTGTAAAGTCACTCAGACAGCGAGGGCGAGTCTACAGAGTATTTACATGTTATGGGCGGCCAAGTCCCAGTGCAACACGAATATTCTTGATCTTATCATGAAGAATGGCCTAAATATGTTCGCGAGATAGGTTCCTTCTTGGAAGCGTGTGAGGGGAGGGGCATTAGGACACTTGTAGACTGACAACTTTTATCAAACTAAACATTTGTATGGCCGTCACTTAGATATTTGTACGGTAGTGTTGGCCTTTGTAGCCACTATAGAGGTCACGCTTGATTATGAAGACACTTTTCACTGAAGAACGTCTCTGTCAACATGATAGATGGACTTCAACCACTTATTCTGACTTTCCTTTTATCAGCATTTTGCTTGCGAAGGGACTCGGTATATTTATTTATCCATGGGCCTTTTTTTTACGTATTAAAGATATCTCACGCGTTTTCTCTGGGGCGCCCCCCCCGTGTCGCTCAAGAAGAAGTGTGCTGAAGAGTTGTTATAGGACAAACCATGGCATTAAACGTCCATCAGATTGATTTGATATTAAAAACTTCAGAGACATTCCTTGCGGAAGAGTTCCATATCGATTTCACGAATTTTACGAGTTTTTATAACACGCTTCCCTTTGTTATTCAGGTTTAGAGATTGGGGACATTAGATATAACGGCCAGCATGCCGTCAGAGGGAGAAGAGCTATAAACATAACAGAAGTATTAGACACAAAATCAAGGTCACGAGTAATAATAAGATCAAGCATGTGACCCCTGACATGAGTTGGTTCTGTGATATGCCTGAATTAAACAGCAGACTGTTACGATGTCATTAATTGTTATGTGCAAGCTATCTGTTGTATAGCCATATGGTTGTATTTATAAAGTAACCAGTAGTAATTATTATGTGTATCAGAAGCCAATAGCAATAGATTCAAAATAGACTTGAATATTCATGAAAAATGTTTAGTGATGACTTGGTTGATCCACATCTATAGATAACAAATAAATTGATGATATCGTTGAGGCAATAAGGAAATGCGACAACTCCAAATTCAAATGTACCTGGTATTGTGAGAGGTGCGTTTTAACGCCAAAACTTTGCCGACCAAAATGACACATATACCCTGCCACCCTTTTTATGACCGCCACTAACTGAGGATTTGATAGTCGCGGAAGAAGAAGTTAGTCGGCGAGAGTGTTGCATAAGCTCAGCTTAGAAAAATATGAGTCCGCTAATCACCTTACACCATGCTTCAGTAATTGCCAGAATACAGAAATCTAACTCTCACTTAAAATAAAGTCGTAATCGGCAGATTTAGTCTTACCGATGGCTCAACCATGTCGCAATGCGACCTATTAAGAAAGGTTTGTTTGACATTTGGGGGCGCGCCTGTTTCAAGTTTTTACAGTGACCAATTCCTTGCAGGACGAAATTGCTTTGGATTTGCTATGGTTGAATGCGATTGTTTATACAAATCGGAATGGATCGTTGTTTCCCTTTTCCTGCTCTCCATCCTCTACGGTTCGATTTAGCCAATTTTCAATCTTTCAAAAGATCCCAAGTTGATTGTTTTGCTTCTAGCATTTTGTTGTTAATCACCTTCTTGCGTAAGAGTAGAGTGAGTCTCTGCCATACATGAACCTGAGGTCTCATGATTTTCCAAGGACTTACAAGAACTTTTGTTGTTAATCACTTCTTCGCGCTAAAGAGTATCTGTGAAGAATGTTTGCCATACATGAACGGTCTCCTGTTGACCGTACATCAAATCAATGGCTAAAAATAATCAATACTGCTACATGACTATGCCCAGAAAAGAGTATCCGAAGCCAAAGCAAATAAATAACGTATTTCTCACCAAAGTGTCTGAGAGGTTTTGAGGAGTTTATATAGTATAAACCCAATGCATTTAATGTACTTATTACTCACGAAATCCATACTAGAACGTTAAACGAGAAAAGTTATGAAAAATTCAGAGACATTGCCTATCAAAAAGTCACAGAGAGACGATGTGGAGTGAAGCCACTGCGAAACGGGGCGAACCCTCAACGTATCGCCTAGCCGTGGGAAACAAATGCTTGAGGTTTTTATGCTGACGCCGATAATGCATACGTGCACGCCCTATTTCATACTGTGCTAATATTGATGGTTGTAACACGAAAACGGTTTTAGTTTTTTATCCCGTATCTTGATGAACTATTAAATGCGATTATTTGAAAGCTGATGAAATTTCAGGACAAACAATGAGAAAAGTAGGCCTTTCAGAGGATATCAAACATGGCCTACTACTTCCGGGTAATAGGAGCGGGGTGGGGCGGTCCTAAAGGCGATCGGAACAAGCACCTTTAGCAAATTAAATTGTGATGCTTAAGAGAATTTTCCGTTTATAGATACTGATTATTTCGGGGTCTCCGCAGTATTCCGAAGGGTCATATTCCGAAGGGTCATTAATCCGAAATTTACATAAGGGTCATAATTCGGAAGGGGCATGATTCCGAAAAAAAACATAAAAGGGTCATTATTCCGAAAATAACATAAGGGTCATTACTCCGAAAAAACACAAGGGTGTTTTTCCGAAGGGTCATTATTCGAAAAATATTATGACGATCATTATTCCGAGGGTAATCACTTCCGAAAATAACATAAGGACCAATACTCCGAAAATAACATCAAGGTCATCACGCCGAAAAATATCATAAGGGTCAGTCACTCCACGAAAATAACATAAGGGTCATTACTCCGAAAATGACAGAAGGGTCATCACCAGAAAATGACATAAGGGTCATCACTCCGCAAAATAACAGAAGGGTCATTATCCGAAAATAAAATAATGGTCATTACTCCGAAAAGAACATAAGGGTCATCACTCCGAGAATAACATAAGGGTCATACTCCGAAAAAATAACATAAGGGTCTCACTCCGAAAATAACATAAGGGTATCACTGAAAAAACATAAGAGGGTCATCATCCGAAAAATAACCTAAGGTCCATACGCCTGAAAATAACATAAGAGTCATTACTCCCAAATAACATAAGGGTCATTATCCCGTGAAAAAGAATAATAGTAAAGGAAAAACATAAGGAAGAATCTGATTGGCTACTGGTTATTAGAAGTTGTACGAAATAGAGCGAGGGACTTTGTTTTAAGCTTTACACGGTACTTTGAAGTTGCCAATCGCAGGGGCGTAGCTATGACGTTGCAGCCAGTAGACATGGGACTTCTGGGTCCCTTACCATTCTACTATTATTTGATAAATCATTATCCCTAACGGGTGCAGGTCGCTATTAAGAAGACCTATACTCAGAAGACCACATATTCAAGAAAAACCCCACTACAGAAGGCCCGCTGATTCAGGAATTTTCGAAAGCGGGCCTTTGAATAAAGGGATTTTTGAATAGTGAGCTTTTTGTTGTATTTTATTTAAAAGACCCGCTACTCATAATGTTGTTCTGAATTGACGGGTTTTGATTAATGGGTCCTTCGGGTCACTCAGAAAACCCATTACCCAGAAGGCCCGATTCAGAATTTGATAGTGTTTTGTGTGCAAAACGTCACGTTATCAGAAAACCCGTCAGTCAGAATATTTTCTGGCAAACGTTCGGGAATATTTTCTGAATAAGGACTTCTGAGTAATGGGTGGTTCTAGTCAGTCAGAAAAACTTTTAAAGGAAGGGGCGCATCAGTCAGAATCATTTCTATCTAGCAGTCCTTCTTTTTGACAATATTGAGAATGGTCATCATAATGCAATTCGCATTTTCATTAACCCTCGTCCAAGAAGCTTATTTAGTTGTAATCACGGTTTAATTGGGGGGGTGGGAGGCGAAAATCCCACAAATTTTTCCATGCCGCGAACGAACCTCCCCGTGAACGTGTTTTCAGGGTCAATTCGTAAACAAAATAAGAACCAACATTCCACAGCGCCTTCCTTCTATGCACGGGGCCCTCGCAAAATTCGAACTAAACTATAGTAAAATTTTTATTTGTCTAACAAAACACAACAATCGTTTTTTTGTACCGCGATTTTAGGTCAAAATGAGAAAAGAAAAAATTACCTTAATATGAAAAAAGTTAGCATTAAGTACTGGATGTTTAACCAACCCTCTACTCCTAAAATTTTGCGGCTTACCCCCCTCCCCCCCCCCCCGCGTAAGTAAGGTTGTGGTGGATATTGTTTTTGGCGCTAAAATGTGCACAAAGGATGTCGAATCGATTACCTGAATCATTTTTTGCGACACAATCGCGGAATGTTTTTTATGGCCAAGGAAACGTACTTTTCGGTTTTCTCTTTAATAGCACGTGAGCTGTCCCCCGTTTACCGTGCATCCCACCCCCAGGATCCTCCGACCTGACCATGGGTATTCCTATATGTTAGTAAACCAGAAAA
>JAMKCH010047016.1:0-23271 GCA_023653785.1 Ophioderma brevispina
CTATACAACCATGCTAATTCATAGATTGGAGATACCCATATTTGTAGTTCTTATTTTAAGAGCACCCTGTAATGAAAATTGGACACTGAAAGGTAGTAGTTTGATCAATTCTGTGAAAAAATCAGTCAAAACATACAATTCTTTAATTTCTGTGGAGAAAAAAATATAGGAATTATAGGGATTTTAGAATTTAGGGATTTATAGGGAGAGGGTCAAACATATAGGAAATATAGGAATTATAGTGACGATTGTAGCCTGAAACTCGGTCATGATGAGGTACATCATAACGATCCAAATTATAGGGGGAAAATTAAAATTGTTTGTACCGATTCAAAATGGCCGTCCAAAAGTCAATTTTATGATGAGCACCAAATCTCTTTTTTTAGTTATTGTAGTTTTAGAAAAATATTGGGTTGCGGGAGCTGGTACATCATAATTGCATAATTATTCCACTTAACACATAATTATACAATTAAAACTTATTACGTGCATCGAGGACCATGTGTGATCAGTGAAAAAAACGCATTGTCATGATCATTAAACCATTGAAATGTGAGTTCGAGCCCCGCCGAGGCCAAGTGTTGGTCCCTGGGGCAAGACACTTCTTATTCCGCTGGTCTAACTTACCCCAGGTGTAAATGGGGAGCTGTCAGGGGGTAGTCATACGTGCGCCATTATAATTGGCTGCGGAATTTTCAATATGTGAAAAATGTTGATATATCTAGTCACAGCGGAATAAATGTATGTGATTTTGCGTACTTTGAGACGTTGTGTAAGCGCTATATAACTACATTACATTTTAATTATCTATTACGGCTCAATGTGAATGAAAATATAGGATCAAGTAATTTCGTAATGTTCAAATTACAACTAGTACTGTACAATTGAAACTTGGTAAATTACGTTATAGTTGATTTTTTATTCAGTCAGTAAAACGCATATTGTCAAGGGTAAGAATGCATTTGGAGGGGGCTGTGTTCAGATAAAAAAACTAACAGCTGAAATACTCAACTTTGTTCACAGAATAAGATGCTAATAAAACCCATTTAATAAATCTTTTTGGATCGAATATGTAAAGGCCTTCATACCAGATTAAATTGAATATATTGTCGTAAAGTGTGAGACACGCTATCGATTCCTTGTTTGCCGGCAATCAAAGAAACGAATAAAGTGTCTGAACATCATGCTGGGTGAGAGGAGGATTAGGCCACGTAAAATATTGTAGTTGTTATGAGTGACCAAAACTCTAAACTACTTAAATATTGAACCAGCTGTTAAATATTAGTTCTGGACAAGATGAATAAATGTAAACGTGTCAGATTTTTTAAGATTCCATTAGTGATGTAAAAGAACTTTGGCATAATAATTACTTTACTCGATATCATTTTCTTGTTGAATGCTTCAGGTATGTGAATGAATTCAGAGGATATGTTGAAGTTTGATGGTTGGAATTTATCAGTGCATTTGCTTTGTAATATGTTCTTCGTGAGAAAGGCGAATTTTTTAATATGGCCTTAATCTTAGCCGGTATCGTGAAATGGAATTTCTATTATACTGATTGGGTAAAATATGCCAACCTCTCAGAAACGAGGAATAGGTCGGACCCGCCCAAAAACTTACTGACGACAGGAATAACCAAATCCTACGATAGGCATGCTACTCTCCTTCCTGTGTTGTGGGATAGTGTTTATAAAGTCAGACATTCCCTTTAGAAGTTTGGGGGAAGAAGGTTTGAAGATGTTGTTCTATGTTTGAAGTGTGCCGAATCAGAATTTTGGGTCCAACCTTGGGAAATGTGGGGACCTTTTTTAAATAAGGGGAAAATTAGTACGGATAAATTTGAAATCAAGTCAAATTGTGGTTAAAATGTAACACCAATGTATTTGTCTTCTTACAAGGATTAAAAAGGCCATAGTTGTATAGGTTCGACCTTAGTAAACAGGTACAGCCCTATTAAGGTTCAATGTATCCGGGTAAACGTTACCCAGTCCTCCGATTTCGTTGAAACTGGTGTCAAATTGTTCGTCTTGCCTTATATTACAATGTTTGGCATTGGTTTCGTAATAAGGGGCAATAATATAACAACAAGGGTCTATCATGGGTCTATAGGGGTCACCGAAATTGACATCAAATTGTATACAGAGATGTCACCAAAGAATTGAAATTAAATTTCTGCTTCAGTATAATCAGGGCAATAATTTAACACCGGTTTCGACAAAATCTATGAGCACTGGATTTTTTTTTGCCCCAGAAGGACCTTGAACCGTATCAGGGCTGTAGCCGGTAACTAAAGGTCAGAACCGATACCAAACTATACCTTTTTAATCCATATAATGAGACAAAATTACATTGTTGTACATTAAATACAATTGACCTGATTTCAATTACCCACTGTATTAATTTACCCCCTTATTTTCAAAGTTTTTTTAAATAATGTTTAAATGTTTTATCTTAAATCCTTCAAAATAGATGAAAAACATCTTCAAACCTTCTCCCCAAACTTCTAAGAACAGGATTCTCGTTTATAACCCTACTATTAAATGTTTTCATAAAAACGCAAACAAAAAACTGAATTAACACTTAAGGGTAGTGAATGGGGGGGGGTCCATGGGACCCAACATTTTATTTTTGCACGCCATATTTAAGGCTAAATCGTTTGCCCAAAATTTATGCAAATGCTTAAATACCAGTTGCACCTATTTTGGTGAAAAAATTTTCAAATCGGCCATTGCGTTTTTATGCTAAATGGCATAAATAAGCATTTTAGTGGCGCTATAAACTTGTTTGCCCCTTAATCGTACTGGAAGGAAATTTGTTAAAATTTTATTACAGAAATGTATTTATGTTCTCCTATTATGAGCCAAACCAAATAACCAATAATACCATAATGTTTCTACTTGTATTAATTGGACACTTAAAACTTTGGGATAAGGGGGGGGTCCATGTGGACCCAACATTTTATTTTTTGAACGCCATATTTAAGGCTAAATTTGTTGCCCAAATTTTATTGCATTGCTTAAATACAGTGCTTATTTGGTGATATTCAAATCGGCCATTGCGTTTTTATGCTAAATGGCATAAATAAGGCATTTTATAGGAAAATATAAATAGCATTAAAAAAAAAAAAAAAAAAAGTAAAATTTGTTAAAATTTTATTACAGCAATGGATTTATGGTCTCCTATGATGAGCAAATCTAAGAAATCGTCTTAGGGAAAGTGGTTTTTCATTTTGGCGGGAGAATTTAGTGCGCGTCATAAAAATTGGCTTTTGGAACGCCATTTTGAATCGATCCAAAAAAACAGATTTTAACTCTCTCCCTATATGTGATCTTTTGATGTACCCCATCCATTGACAAGGTTTTGGTAAAAACTCCAACGACGATGTTGTTTTAGAGGGGTCTATACAATCCCCCCCACATACACACACAACGACGGGTTTTGAATAAGGATCCTATACAAATAAGTTGTTAAGGAAGGTTTACCTAGGGGATGTAAAAAAAAAAATAATAAAAGGAAATTGCCTGAAAATTCTGACACATTTTCTAAAAAAAGCCCTTTACAGGTACCATGCTGTTTTCCAATGTCCTTGTATATTAAAGAATATTCTTTAAAGTACCCCCACTGCAATGTGTTTTTAACAACTATGATGATTGTCAAAGCCCACTTTTGCTTGGCAGCTATTTTTGAAGTTCAAGATGGCTACCACAACCAATAAGCCATAATAGCCATCAGTTCTAATTGGTAATTAATGTGACCCTTAAACTTGAGGATGCGACATCACAATCTTTTTTTTGTCCTCAGAGATATGTGTCGAGTAACCATGTCCGGTGTACTCAATACAGTCCGGGAACAATTTGAACAATAATGGGCAATCGATTCAGTTGACTCTTTAACGCAACATTAGTTTCACCTTTAGTTAGCCGTTATCGTACTATAGCCTGGACATGACCCCGCACCGGACTATATCTGCTTTCACAACCGGGAGATGGGTTAAAATAGCCGTATTTCGTGACCTTTTGAAAATTCAAGATGGCAGCCACAACCGAATGAGCCAATATTGCGATAAATGATCTTATTGATTCCTTGACCCTGAAAATAGTGAGGGACATAGACACTGGGACTGGTGCTCTACAAGGGCCCAGAGAAAGTTATACTGGGCAACAATGTGACAGCTTGTCACCATTTTGCACTTCAAATGGCCACCCCGTTCAATATACGGAATCCACGGATCAATATCAATCAACATCAAACAGATTTTCTAATTGAGTTCCCTATCTTGCAACCCATATATAAATACACCATAATCAGACGTTTATTACCCCTCAGAAACGGAGATAGGGAAAAATTGCCACCTTGACGGGCCATTTGAAGTTTAAAGGGCCACCATTGCAAATGACATAACCAACGAATCTAATATTTTTCCAACCAGTTTTCCAATGACTCCTTGCGTCTGAAAACACATAGGCTATGGTACCCGAAGCGTCTGTATGACCTTGTTTTGGGGTCAAGAGGGATCCATCCTCAATTATGTCCCTATTTTTTGGTGTTGCCGATTGTTGGTACGCCATTTTGATTTTTTGCACCTTCAGCCAGTTTTGATATAAAAAGGTCATGTATTGAGTTTTCAACTCCCAAAAAAATGCAATAGAAACTCTATGGGTAAAGTACTCAATTGATTTTATATTGAAAAGGGACAATGTTTGGGCGCCAAGTTTTGATTTTTGCAACGAGGAGCCATTTTTGGCACCAGGTTAAAGTTGTTTCCAATCAATTTCTCATGACCCCAGAAACCTCTAGAGAGACACCAAAGATAAGAGAATAGGCCATTATAACTTTATTAGAATTTTGACCCCCAAAATGGGAGCACCCCCCGTAATGGAAACTTTGGGGCCATTGTTTTTTTCGAAATTAACCGGCGTGCGGAACCGTGTTCCGTCAGCAAAATTTACCCTATAATTAACTTGAACTTCAAACATAAAGTGAACACATTTTCCCAGCTGGTGAGGGTCTGTGAAGCTGACTATAGAGTTCTTCCGCTTCAAGATAATGAGATAACTGAGTTCTCTCCGAAGGCACTCAACCATACTAAAACTGAGAGGTTCCGGGGTTCCGATCAGCCTTGACCACCCACCCCCCGGGGCAGTAAAATAGGTCAGGGCATCTGCTTGCACGATAAAGGTTAACGCGGAGCTCTCTTATGCGATGAAACATGCTATTCAACACAAGATTTTCCCGGGCTCCGAACCCTGGACGCCCGCCACAGGGGCAGTATAGAGTTCATCAGCTCACGTCATGATTGTGAGCTACCGATAGCTCTCCTGATGCGATGAAACATGCTAAAAACCCCTGCCCCTGCCCCTGCAACGTTAGCCTAGTCATCTGCTCAAGATAAGGACATATCCCTTCTCCGAAAGCACTAGAACATGTTAAAACTCAAGAGCTTCTGGGGCCTCTGCCCCTTAACCCTAGTATGCCCCGATTCCTCCCTGATATCGACTCGCTTGCCGTGCTGCTCATGCATGGATATCTTGCCCTGTTGGAGGGGTCAGCCCAGAGCTTTACCCGTCTTGGAGCCTCCTGGCCGTGCTTGTCCCGCGGGGGTCTTCGGCCAGCTCCAACGGACAACGTTATACATACATTCAGCAGCGTAAGCATTGCATGAGCATAGCTGCCAGGTATCTGGTTTGGAGCGCCCTGTGCGGAGACAGAGGCCAAGCTGCTGACCGCTTAGGTCCAGGGTAGGGTTAAGTAAGTGCCAGGGAATCCAGTTCCTTTGAAATAGTCACCCTCTAAGGAAGTTTGGGGAGTGGGCACTGTGGAAAGGAAGACTTGTTGTCAACCAAATGGCATCTATTGGTATTGAGCCTGGTGATCATCTTCGCCTGGGGCTGACTTCTCGTGGGCTGGGATGAGTGGCGGTGTCCCAGCTGATTGAGATCCCGAATTGGCCGATCAAAGGTTTCCTTTCCTTGCGAAGAGTCTATCTGAAGCAGATTCAGGACACCTCTTTGGGGAGCACTCTCTTGTCTCCCAATGTTTGGTGCAACAATGCAACATACCAAGGACCTGGGGTGTCCGAATTCAGGTGAACAGCCAGACATTGTTTCCGACCTCTGGCTAGTCACTTGAGAGAACCACTGTGTATTTGATACGAGAAGCAGAATTTTCCAATTTTTAATAATCATTGGGTATTGTTCAATTTGCAATCTTTTAAGAATGCGGTTGGCCCTCCTCCTTGGTAGACAAGCTTACGCTTTGATTCAGAAATTGATCTATCTCTTTTCCTCCTCCCTCTTCTTTAGTCATGTCGTAAGTGTCGTCTTCTGTATCAGATCATTCTTCCTCTACTATTATGACAGACGACAACATCGTGGCATCAACGCCCCTGATGCCACTTACTTGTATCTGAGTGCACCATCTTCCCAAGCCATGATCAATCGTGAGGAATTTCTGGCTCTGCACAATTCTGCCTGGTACCAAAATCAGGCTTGATAATTGTGTTCTGGATGTGCATCCTCACCAAATCTCTCATACGGAGTACTCTGGCACATCAGTCTATCTTCCAAAGCTTAGAGACATTGTATATACTTGTCCGGTTTTGACTAACCCCTTCTAGACCTGAGCCATTTTTGTAACAAACTCCCGACCCCCCCCCCCCGTGATTTTCGATTACTGAACACCCGATTCATGTCAAATTGGTACCCTACAGGTAAGCTTAGAGTTTCTTCCTTCCTTGTTATCAAAAGTAAGTACCAACATCCCCATTATGATGTCCTATTAGCGTCATATGCGAGGAAAGTAATGGAAGATAACATTACTGGAATCAATCGGGGGGGAAAATTGCTATTTTTTCGGGCAATTTTATCGACTCAAAAATTCTTTAGCCGAACTGCTCCCATTTTTTATAAAACTGCGTCCATTTTTTCCATCCAATAGAGCCAAAAAGGGGAAAAACCAGGACCATGAAAAATAGGATTTCCCTAACATTTTTGGCGAAAAATATAATTTTCCTTTCCTTTCCCTATGTGTGTCTATGGAAATTGACAATTTTGCTAACATGCGAACTTTTATGACGGCATTGTTACTTAATGCTAAGCATTTGGTACCTCATTTTGTATCAATGGAAATAGGGGGACCATAGCTATCTAATGGTAACCAAAACAAGTGCCTGTGATGTTGTCTGTGTTGTGCTAGGTATAGACTTAGTACTTCTCTCCCAAATGGGGTGTTTGCATTTTGCAGCCATTTTGAAAGCCGCCCACACGCTTTAACCCAGGGTGTGGAGCTTTGCAGACAACCTGATTCAGCGAGTGCTTATGGTATAAGCTTCACAAAAATGGTTTGTCTCCAAAAATTCCCTGGGGGGGGGGGGCGCTTCATGGGTAGCCCGGTATCTATGAATACCTGGTCCATACAATAAACCCCGGTATGTACTACTACTACTCACGAAAAGGCCAAGTTTTAAATCCGGTTTTTTCCCCGTCCAAACGGTGTTGGCCGCTGCATATTCACCTCACATTTGCACCAACCGCGCCCGGGTTACCTCTTCCTTCCATTTCAATCACCCGAGTCAACTGCAACATCCTCCATCCGCAACCCAACTCTCCTATCCCTCCTCCAACTTGCTATCTTCTTCCATCCATGTCTTCTTTGGACGTCGCCTCCTCCTCAAAAAACCATCAACCTCCCCCATCGAACTCAACAGGCCCTTCGTAACACATGCTTGTTAGCCTTCCTCACACTGCCCATACCACGTACACTATGTAATCACTATTTGCCTTTGCCAACCGGTCCATCCTTTTCCAACCCACATCCGTGCATCAATCCTCAGTCCTTCAAATCCTGTTCCCTCAACTTCACACCACAATCGATCTCATAATGCCATCGCTCTCTGTCCTTCCCCCCTGTATTAAAGACAGCACACCTTTTTATCTGATTTTGTCATTTTAAAAGCGGGATGTCGTAGCCCGTGATCATACGTTTACCAAACACAACATTTTTTTGATCTTTGATCTTCTTCTCTGACTGTATAAACCACAATCATCTGTTTTAAATGATTGAACCCATCGCTTGTAATCGCCAAGTGTGTAATATCTCCTACTACACTACTACACTAAAACCAAAGTTTGAAAAATCCGGTTTTATCCCCGTCAACGGGGGGTGGCCAGATAAACCTCACACTCAGCAACACCGCCCTTACGTCGTTCGCATCCTTTCACCTGTTCAATGCATCTCCTCCATCTTCCACCCACTCTCCTACTCTCCGTCCTCCACTTGCTTCTTGCAAGTCTTCTTTTGGACGTCCCCTCCCGCCTCACACCTCCCACCTCGAACTCAAAAGCTTTTCTTAACCATGCTCTTTATCGCTTCAACACGATCCCATAACCAACGTGACACTATATGTGCGCCTTTGCCAACCTGCCAATCTCCTCTTCTTCAACCCAACATCTGCCGCCAATCCTCAGTCTCATCCTGTCCTCAGACGGGTCAGCACCAACACCACCTCTGTCCTCATAAGTCGCCATCGATCATGTCACTATTACAGTAATCCTATTATTTTGATAAGATCCAAAAGGATTACATTCTATCTACCGTTTTACAGTATTGCCACCCATTAACATGTGGAGAGCAATCTATTACTGGCAACTTTTTTATTGACACTTTTCATCCAACTTAGGTTCATGTTGGTAATGCGTTAATGGATTTCTATTATTTTTCTCAACATGGGCAGACGAATGTCTCTGTCATGCCTTTTTGGACGGTATTTTGGGTTGAACTGCAAGTGAACGTGATGTGCAATATTGATTCCCAAGGTATCATATAAAAAAGAAATTGAGTGTAAGTAGTAAAAAGAAAAATTGTCCTGAGAGTTGTGTGTGTGAGAGAACTGCAACAATTTAGAAGGAATGTTCAGCAGGCGGTCATCATCATGACTCCCACTGCTCTATTTGTTGTGTCAATTTAATGACAGTACCTCTTGACTTGAGAACAATGATGAAAACGGTTTATTTCTCGACTTCTCTCAGTCTTCCTTCCAATCTACTTGCCACATTCCAGCATCTGTTGTGATTCTAAATGCAGAAAAAGAAGATCTTGATGCAAAAAGAGTGTTTGAGGAGGTGAAGTGACATGGTTGAAAAGAGAAATACAGTAGAAAAATAAACAGTCAGCATATAACGTGGGGTACAGACTATCTGATGGTGACACAAGAAGGGAAACCAGGGGAGTGGGTGGATAATAGGTGGGAAAAGGGGAAGAAAATAACTGACATGATGTTCAGGGGCTGTAGAAACAGTCAAGTGCGCGGGGTGCGTTGTAACCTACCCAAAGGTCTCAAAAATGCCAAAGGTCCAACAAAAATGATATGTTCGGCGCGCGCGCTTGAGAATTTAGGGGTTTTAGGCGTTTGTTGGTCAAAAAAGGTCAAATTTGGGCAAAAAGGTCCCCTTTTGTCAAATTAAAACCCTCATCTATGTGAAAAAGTCCACATTTTAGGAAAAGGTCCACTTTGTTGACAAAACATCCGCACCCCCAGAAAAGATCCTGGCTACGGGCCTGATTTATGTTCAATCACTAACTCAACTGTTGAACTGCAATTTTAAAATCTATAATCTATATTATTAAATACGCAACTTTTCATGGGTAGTAGGTCCATCCGGATTGGGAATTTGATTGCATTGCCTCATTTTTTTCTATCTTATCACTGGGCAGCCCGCGCCCAATTATACCTGTTGTTTTCACAGAGCTCCGTGCTAGATATTACTTAACCTTAGCTGATTTGCCAACGACCCGTATGTTACGCGCTGTGACGTCGTGTGATGCCGCAGGACCGGGTGGGAAGACATGTCCGTGCATGTCATGGTCACGCATAATATTTCGGTGTGATCGCCCGTACGCCTATGCTACGCATCCCCACTGGTACACCACTGTGGAAATTGGACCTTAGAAGAGGGACATATGTGCCATTATGGAAGATAGAGAGCGCTAGAGACAGAGCCGTAGGAGCGAGAGATGAAGAAAAGAGAGAGAGATAGAGAGAGGTGAGAAAAGCCCGGGAAAAAGGAGAGGAGAGTGGTTCCCGAGAAGAGACTAGACTGAATGAGAGGGAAACCTAATTTGTAGAGTGAAATTTTGATCTAGAATTGAGAGATGAGAGACCTGCCATATTATATATATAGAGGAAAGAGAGAGAAATTGAGAGAGAAAAACAGAAATAGGCCTGATTGACAGAGAGAAGGTGAGAGAAGGAGAGAGAGAGGGGGGAGGAGAGAGAGAGAGAGAGAGGATAGTAGGATGCGATTGCCAGGTGAGAATTTGGAAGCCGATCGAAAAAATGAAAGGGAAAAACGTAGGAATATAATAAAAAAACAACGCCGGTAAAAGACAGAATAAAAAAAATGAAAGCTATAGACAGGATTTTTAAAATTAATTTTTTTAAGGTCTTTGGGTGACAAATGAGAGAAAAATGTAAAATTTGTAGAGGGGGAAAAGGTTGAGGGATCTACAAATGAGTGAGAATAGAGGAGACCGTCCCTACTAAAGGAATAACTACATTTGGGTTTGAAAGCAATTACTAACCATGGCGTATTCGCCGCCGTACTGTGATTACGCATGATACGCTACCGCTATGCAATGTACCAGCATTATTACTCTGTTGGTTGTTGTAGGTTAGACGGTTTCGGAAATGGGAAAGTATTTTTTTGGGGGGAGTAGAAAAAAGATTTAAAACACGACCGTTACGGGATCAAATATTTCGTTTTATTATTCAAAAAGTCGTAAACTAACAGGAGCTACAGGAATATACGGGAACTTTGGATAATTAAAGGTGGATGGCCGATTTTACGGAGATGATTTTTTATCTTGATAAGATTGGCCTTCACTCCACAATCCCATCTGTAAAGTTTCCGCTCCGGTATGCAAATCTGTTTTGATGCGAAGGAAAACTGGATTTTCTAGCCCCCATAAGAGTCCTGGGCAAAATTAATGTTGGTCCACCAAAATGGGCCAAATTTTTGCGGTCATAACTTCCAATCAAACATCCTTTGGCTCAAGATGTCACAGTGCAAATGAGAAAAGAATAGTAAGCTTTTCTTCTAGACCAAAATGTTTACCCACTTCCTAGTAAAATCTAGGGCTTTCTTGGAATTAGGGCAAATTAAGAAAACGTGGGCCATTGCCACCTTAAAAAAATAATAAGAACAGGGATACGGGATGTTGTGATTCGATGTATTTGGAACCAGAATTCAGGAATGACAGGAACTTACTGCAAACTATCGGAGAGTTATGAGCAAACGACATTACAATAGGAAAACAATGTAAGAAAATGAGAATACGGGGAATAATGTTCACCTCCTCAGTGACGGCATCGGTTTTAGTGATCGCTCCCGTTTTCTCAGCTAGCGGGCCCCGCGCGAAGTGCCGGTAATCCCGCTAGTAATACTACTAAAGGTCCCCGGGTTTCACACACACCGATCACCAGATTTCGCGATCACTTGGCTTGAATGACACCTGAATGACCTTGTTGGAACCTTTAAAATTTTGGTGCATCAACAATCGCGCCCCGCCCACCAATTTTTCATGCCCATGAGGCAACCATAAACAAATTAAGAGGAGAGCCGCAATGCTTCCTTGCGCGTATTGGAAGTCGGTCAGAGGCTAGCCACAAAATGTTGCCAACCTTGTGAGTGTGCCCACTCAACTGTGTGGTACCGCATAGCCACACCTCACTAGCGCGTATTTTGTTCCTGTTCCTCTCTGCGTCCGTGTTTAGATTTTTCTCAACTTAAAAAAATAAACAAAACGCCGTGTAAAGTTACAATCCTTCGAAATGACTAGAATCCGGGCGAATTACCCAGGTTTTCCCGTAATGAAATAATTTTTGTATACATTTCGCTAAATCGCCTTTTTAAAAACATTTTCTAAACAACTATGCCTTTAAGACCGAAGGTTGAGCATCCGTTTCTTTAAACGCAACTATTGATGAAAACTGGCAATTCGACCAGAGTCTTGTCAAACTTTACTAGTTCTCAATAGCTAACATTTTCCTGACTAGCAAATTCCGACTAGGCCTATGACTCTTAAAGAAGCTTACAAGCTGAACTTGCCCCATCTTCTCAGTTGCTTTGACATTTTGGCATAAAGAAACATATTGTTCTAAACAAACGAGAGTGAAGACGAGTCAATCTTAAAAAAAATATATCCTTCTTAAATATCAAGCCTAATGGTTTAAATACCTGGAGCAAAACAACAACGCCTTCTTTGATTTCCCCTCACTTAAAATGTAAAACATCTAGGGCCATTCTCATAAAGGAATGCATTTTCATGTCCCGCGACTTTAACATTTAACAACTTAAAATTACTCAAACAATCTTCACAGCTTTTTCTTTTTCAGTTAGTCCTATGAACCTAACCTACGGCTATTTATTTTGCGATAGAAACGTGACAAACATTAACATTCCAAAAGATCAATTAGGTTGCCAAAAACCAAGAAAGCTATAAAACAAAGTGACAGCATAGAAAAGGTGGGTTCAATTCTACGCTCCTTTAGTGGATAGTGGCCGTCCGCTTTTTTAGGAAGACCCTGGCTTTCAATAATTGTATGAAAGTGATGCATAAATATCAGGGTTTGTGGTGAAGCGAAATAACTGCAATTTTCTAAGCGACCCCCCGCGATCATATTCTATATACACACAAGAACCCTAATTTCTTAACCCCGTAATGGTGAGACATGTTAGATGACTTCAGTGACACTGATGAAGCCGTATGTCACAGCTTGCAGCCGCCATTGCCCATCATGTAGGCCTATTAGTGCTGGTAAAAAGCATGTCACGTCACTCTGAAAAATAAAGGCCCCGAAAAGGCCAGCTGTGTGTATCATCGCGTAATATGCCTAGGTGTACGGCGCGAAAATTGCGTACGTACACTGCGAGACGAGGTGGTGCGAAATTAGTGGGTATAGCAACTCTCTTCCAGTCCCCCAGAGTTGTTTGGTAACCTAACTTCTGAGCAATCCATGCATCTGAGTGCGTGGATAGGCGGGTCTCTATCTTATTTGTCTATGTATACCCCAACGTTTACCTTACCCAATGTGACCTATTTGACCTTGAGTGACCCCTGATGACCTTTGATCACTAACTATTACAAACTCGGTCTTCATTTGTCAAGGGGCACCCACCCACCAATTTCGTGACTTGCGACCCTCTCGCCTCCGAAAATTGACGCGGTCAGACAAACATACCACCGGTATTAATAATATAGATATAAGGCATTTAATGCCACCATACCTATAAAAGCTATTCCAGGTTCAAACATAACACCCAAACAAATAATCAAAAAAAGCAGTTACGCGTGGTGACTCCGTGGGGATAGCCGCAGGACCGCGGTGTGAATGCATCGTCGTGCATGTTCATGGTGCAAGCATAGATTTCGTGTGATCACCCGACGCCTATGTACGCATCCCACGGTACACCAGGGAAAGTGAGCGCTTAGATAGAGAGAGGGGAGATATGGGCATGATGACGAGAGGGAGAGCGCCTTAGAGACAGGCCTGAGGAGAGAGAGAAGAAGAAAGAGAGAGAGAGAGAGAGAGGAGAGGTGAGAAAAAGGCCCGGGAAAAAGGAGAGGGAGAGGGTGGTCGAGAGAGGAGAGAGAATAGGACGAATGAGAGGGAAACGTCATTTGTAGAGGGAGAAATGTTGATATAGAAGTGAGAGAGGGAGAGACTGACCATCATCTTATATATTATGAGAAAGAGAGAGAAATTAGAGAGAAAAACAGAAAGAAAAGCGTGGGGGGGATGGGGACAGGAGAGGTGTAGGATAAGAGAGAATGAGGGGAGAGAGAGGGGGGAGAGAGAGAGAGAGAGAGAGAGGAGGAGGAGAGAGGCCAGTGTGAGGAAAGGGGGAAGCCAGATTAAGATAAAAAGAAAGGAAAAAGGATAGAAGTAAGTAAACAAAACACCAACCCGGGTAAAAAGCAGAATAAAAAAAAGGAAAAGAGCGAGGACAGAGGTTTTAAAATGCAATGTGTAAGGGTCTTTGGGTGACAAATGAGAGAGAGAAAAATTGTAATTTGTAGAGGGGGGAAAATGTTGAGGGATATACCAAGAGTGAGAGGGAGGGAGACGACAGTCATACAGGAAAGGATAACTACATTTGTTGGAAAGCATTTACTAACCATGCGTCTGCGCGGAGCGTGACGTTGTGATACGCATGAGACGCTATACGCAGTATGCAATTAACAGCATTATTACGCTTTGGTTGATGATTCAGGACGGTTAGGGACATGGGAAGTAGTTTTGAGGAGAAAAAAAGATTTAAAAACACACGGAACGTTAAGGGATCAAATATTTCGTTTTAGTATTCAGAAAATCGTAATTGGACAGGGAAGCTACAGAATATGACGGGAATGCGTGTAATTAAAGGGGGATGGCCCGGATTAAGGAATGAAGTTTTATCTGATAGATTGGCATTCACTCCCAAAACCCAATCTGTAAGTTTCGCGCCGGTATTTCAATCTGTTTTGATTTTGCAAGAGCCTAAAAAATGTGATTTTCTTAGCCCCCATAGAGTTTAATGGGTAAAATTAAGTTGGTTCAACCAAAATGGGGGCCCATTTGTGCTCATAACTTCCAAATAAAAACATCCTTTGGCTTAAAGATTTCACAGGGCAAATGCGGAAAAATAGTTAGCTTTCTATGATCCAAAAATGTTGACCACTTCCGTAAAATCTAGGGGCTTCGGGGATGAGGCTATTAGCGATCGGCCATGGCCCCTTAAAAAATAGAAACGGCGATGTTGTGATTCGATGTATGTGGAACCCATAAATTTCAGGATGACAGGAACTTAACTCGGCAAATTCGGGAGAGTAGTTATGAGGAAAACGATTACCACATATGGAAAACAATGTAGAAAATGAGAATTACGGGAATAATGTTCACCTCCTCAAGTGCACTGCTGCGTTTTAGTGATCGCTCCCGTTTTCTCAGCTAGCGGTGGCTCCGCGGAAGTGCGGGCATTCCCGCTAGTAATAATAATAGACAGTCCACGGGGTTCACGATCACAGGGATTCGCGAATCACTTGGCTTGAATGACCTGATGACCTTTTTGTGACCTTAAATTTTGGGCAATTCAACAATCGACCCGCCCACAGTTTCATTGCCCATACACCATAAAACAAATAAGATGGAGGACCGCAATCTTCCTTGCGCGGTATTGAAGGCGGTCGAGGCTAGCAACAAAAAGTTTGCCAACGCTTGTGAGTGTGCCCGACTCACGGATGTGGTACGCCTATAGGCGCACACATCACTTCGCGTATTTGTTCCTACCTGCGTCCGTGTTTAGGTTGTTCTCAAGCTTAAAAAAATAAAAACAAAACGTGTATGTTGGTAAGTTAACATCCTCGAAATGACTATAATTCCGGGCGAATTTACCAGGTTTTCCCGTAATGAAAAGATTTTGTATACATTTCGCTATCGCAATTTTAAATGTTTTTCTAAAACAGAATATGCCTTTTAGACCGAAGTTGATAGTTCTTTAACGCAACTTGACTGAAAACTGGCAAATTCGACCAGTCTTGTCAAATATTACTAGTTCTATATCTAACATTTTCCTGAATAGCAAGTCCGACTAGGCATCTGACTCTTTAAAGTGACAAAGCTGACTTGCCTCCATCGCTGCAGTGCTTTGACATTGTGGCATAAAGAAACAATTTTCTAACAAAAGAGGGAGTGAAGGAGTCATCTTAAAATATACCGTCTTATATAAAGCCTAGGTTTAATGACATGAGCAAAACAAAAACACTTCTTTGATGTCCCGCAATTAGCAAATGTAAACATCTAGGGGCCATTTCAGAAAAAAGATGCATTTTCATGTTCCGCGACTTTACAGGTTAACAACTTCAAATTAATCAAAATCTCAGCTTTTTTTCTTTTTAATTAGGCCTATTTGGAAACCGAACACTACGCTATTATTTTGCAAGATTAGAACGTTGCAAACATAACATTCCAAAGATCAATTAGGTTGCCACTCTCTTAAAAACAACAAAGTGACAGAAGAAAAGTGTTCAATTCCTAAACGCTCCTTAGTGGATAGTGGCAGTCCGCTTTTTAAGACATGGCTTCAATAGTGGTATGAAAGTGATGCATAAATATCATGGGGGGGGGAAGCAAAATAAACTGCAATTTTCGAAGCGACCCGCGGATAAGATTCTATACACACAAGAACAGTAAATTTTCTGAACCCCGTAATGGTGAGACATGCTAGATGACTTCAGTGACACGGATGAAGCCTATGTGCAGCAGATTCAGCCGCCATTGCCCATCATGGAGCCTATCTTAGGTGGTTTTAAAAAGCAAGGTCACCGTCACTGAAAAAATAAGGCCGGAAAAGGACAGGCTGTTGTGTAAGAATCCCGCGGTAATATGCCTATGTATACGGCGCGGAAATTGAGTAAGTACACTGCGAGAGGAGGTGGTGCGAAATTAGTGCGTACAGCAAACTGTCTTCCAGTCCACGAGAGTTGTTATGGTAACTAACTCTGAGCAATCCATGAATTCGGTGCGGGATAGCGGTCTCTATCTATTTTGTCTATGGATACAACAACCTTTGTACCCATTTGACCTCATTTGACCTTGAGTGACCCCTGATGACCTTTGATTCACTAAATCTTTTACAAACTCGAGTTTCATTTGGTCAAGGGGCACCACCCACCAAGTTTCGGGAACGTGCGACCTCGGTCCCGAGAAATAGACGCGGTCAGACACACAGGAGTCAGACCACCGGTATTAATTATATAGATAATAAGGCATTTAATGCACCTATCTAGAAAAGTATTCCGAGGTGCAAACATAAAACAAACAAATAATAAAAAGAAAGCAGTAACAAATAAAAGAACAGTGAGTTAATTGTCCATAGGTAATCTTAAACAAGTGTTTTTTTAAATCTTGTTTTTAATTACAAAGTGAATTACAAAATCTGAGGTCGAAGGGAAGTGAGTTCCGGAGTTAGGAGCTGCTGCATAAAAAGGTCCGGGTCGACCATATGAAGTCCGAGGGAAAGAAAGAAAATGTTTATCTGATGATCTAAGGTGACATGTGGAATAGGTGGCTTAGGAGGTTTGCTGATATACTAACTAATAATAATAATAACAATCTTGATATAGCGCCTAATGCAGAGCACTTAGGCGCTTTACATAGAAAGGAGCAATTAAATCAAATATAAATACGAACAATACAAAATAGATAAAATTCTAATGTTAAAAACAACAAGGATATACTCAATTATACACATTTAAAAGTGGAAATTCAAGCATATATATATTGTGACAGAGAGTAAGAGAAGACAACCAAGTTGCCTACCATTTAAAGAAACCATATGGGGATAAACCTGAAGGTCAGCTGTGAGGATATGTGTGTATGTACCCACAGCGACATCGGTTTAAGTCTTGATCTTTCCTGGATGCAGATGGCCTCTAACCTACCGAACCTGTGGAAAACAACTATCCTAGGCAAACCGGATGGATGAGAGAGAATAAAGAAAAAGAAGGAAAAAAAATCAAGAATTATGTTAATTAGTGATGGAACTGCATCAGAAACGGATACGTATCCGGAGCCAAAATGTTGGTGTAAATAGGAATGTCTTCAGACGTGAATTGAAAATAGTCCTGCCTGAGCGAAGCGGTTACCTTTAGGGGTTTTATTCCACAAAGGGCTGCTTGCGTAAAAGCAAACGATCTATCACCATATAAACTTGTTATGAGTGGCTGATTGACTCAGCTGGGAGCAAGAATATGATCTCAAGGTTCTCAGTGGTGAATACAGCTGGATGACTTCAGAGAATATAGGCAGGTGACATGCTGTGGGATGGCCTTATAGGGGAGAAGTAGAATCTTAAAAAAACTGACCTATTGTTTAAGGGGAAGCCAATGAGTTGGTAGGGAGCTGGTGTGATATGGTCTCGTAGACGGATTTTAAGGACAAGACGGGCAGCTGCATGTTGAACTCGCTGAACCTTGGTCAATTATCTTTCTGGAGGCCATCATAAAGCAAGGATTGCAAAGAATCCAGCCTAGATGTAACAAAGGCGTGGACAATTGATGGTAAATTTTTCATCAAGGATATATGAAGGCACCATGTTCATGAAGGAGCTTTCCAGGTGAGGAGTTGAAAATGGATGCGATTACTGAATTGGCAACGGTGCAGACTTTGTAAAACAGGTGAAAATGTTCAAATTTCTTGTCCTTGTGAGCATACGTGCAGCAGCATTTTGAGGTGCTGGAAGTGATTAAGACTTGCCGCTGAGTGATCCCATACAATAGAGCATTGCCATTGTCAAGGTGTGACGTGACTAAGGCGTGAAAAAGTGTCTTGCAGAATATCAAGCACTTTGTGGATCTGGCTAATGTTCCTAATCTGCCAGCATTGGTCTGGATTTAAACATGTAAAATTCTAAACATGATTGGTATGTTTAAAAAACAACAACTCCGTTAAAATCTGTGATCTGGGACGAGGATATTAGCGATCTGGCCAGGGACCTTTAATTATGATTTAATTATATGGTTATGGAGTTTATTCAAATGAACACAAAAATGCAGTGCCATCGATAGTTGACTTTTCTCTGTCGTTGAAACTTTTCAAGCACACATTGGATACGATACATATTCAAAATTTAATTTTAAAATGGAAAAGAACTCTTAGAACCTTTACACATCGACTTATTAGTCGTATTTTAAAATGATCATTGGACATTTTAGGACCGTTTTACAATTAAATATACAGCCCATTCATTTTTTAATACTATAAAACATTCCAAATGTCCTAAATTTCACACAGTAACAATCAGCGTTTAGTTTTAAAAATAACATCGCGGTCCGGGGACCGCGCTCCGGACCGCGAGTTGTCGTCTGCGTCGCGGTTTGTGAATGGGGCCAGAAGGGTCACATGAGGGTCACAAGGTCACGTGAGGTCACCCAACATGTACCCCCTCCTTTCCACCAAGTGAAATCATCGTAGCCCTTATGAACTCATATGGAATGCAAATATTAAGGGTTAACATTTTGACCACAGACACACACACATACAAGACATTTATGGGACCAGAGTAGTCCCTATGTGCTTCTGCAAATCTTGCAGACGACACAAAACATGGGTTAAATCTAAAAGAAATATTTTATTGTGTATCATTTCAGACAATGTGGCGTCACTGGTGTTTCTTAAATACGGCCGTCGTGAAATCAAAATATATGTACAAACGCCTACAATTTAAACAAAATTCAACCGGGAAATTTAAAATGTAAAACAGTGCACGATAAATCTGGCGACTTTTGATCAAATTGACTGACAATGCGCGAGTGCCACTATACACGTGGAATGTGACTGTGTACTCAAATGGGCCGTTCAGAATACTTTTATGTTAACTGTGTAAAATGACAAGACTCAGATTATTTGGCATAATGTGAATATTAAGTCATCTGGATCTGCTTTTAGTGCTGTTGGTGCAAAAACAAAACTTATAAATTAATTACCTAAAATTATGCTTGGTTGGAATAATTTATTGTAAACAGAACGAAATGTTCCTTTTGTTTAAAAAACCCATTTAAGATTAACAAATGTCAAATATAACTATTTTACCTAATATATGAAATTAATAGGGAAACATTGAGAAATGCACTTTATTAGCTAACAAATTCAGAAAAACCCCAAGTTACTGTAAAGCATTTTTATTGTGATTTGTGTCCAACAACCTTACTCCGGAACCATTAATTTATTATGTAATTTGGGTTATGGGTTGTCTCAACTTTTGATATTTGTGTAAAATCTGTAAAAATTGCTGGTGGAAGCCTCGAGAACTGGACCTTAACTCTCTCCGTGCTGGGCAAGTGTTTATACGTTAAGTCTGAGACATTTGAGACAGTTTGCCAAATATTTTACAGAAACCTTGGTGACATCTAAAAAAAACACCTAAAAAACAAAGACAGGCTGATTGGACTCAGTCAATGCATTTAGGACTGCATTGATGAAATGCTCACAAAAATAAATAATTTTGGACTTGTTTTTAACCCAAAAATCCAAAATTGACGAAAATTAATGCGTGTGTCGAGTGCACTCGACATCCGCAGGGAGAGAGTTAAATTAAGACAAAAAATTCAAACAAGACTCCAAAAAATCATTTTGCTTAACAGCGCAACTTTTTTGCGTCTCTGACACCTACAAGAGCATGAAGGACAAAGAAAGTGATGGATCCAGAATCGTAAGACTGAGACCCAAAGAATGTTTTTTTCGTCTTATTGGAGAGTGTTTTCAATTCTTAGAAACTCTTTCCTCAAGATGTTTTTTTTTAGATAGCATACGTAATTTCTATACTTGTGTACGTGTCTTGGATTAAAGAGACATGATATTTCAGAGAGAAGCGCCTCAATTTTTGTTGTGGAACCCAGGTTTTTTGCATTTTTCGGAAATGCTTACCAATGTAATTAGATCACCACTGGAAGTGAATAAGCTGAATGTAATAAGATGATGATTTAGTAATTTCTGTAGTGCACGACAGAAAATTCAAAAGCATGGTTTCCTATAGGGATGATTAGAATAGCAGGCTACAAGAGCTGTGGTTTTCTTCGTGCTTGTTTGTCCAATAAACCTTCGAAACGTTATCGGTAGGTGGTCTAAAACCATCAAGTGGAAAATTTATATCATCAAAAAAATTCCTTCCTGTCACTTTAAAAGCAGTTATGAGACAGGTGTAGAAAGTAATATAGTCTGCCGTACTCCTAGTCCAGCTACAAACAGTAAAGAATATTAAGGAACTCGATTCAGTTGACCTCTTAGCGCAACATTAGTGCACGCTTATTTCGTGTCGTCTATGGACGCTTGGACTGTGGCTCCCGGCGGACTATAATTATTTAACACTGGTATTACGTGTGATTGATAACATGCAGTTTTTTAACCCCCCTTGGGCCCATGCTTTGATGATTCTGGTTTGCCACTGGACAAAGACATCAAAATTACTGCAAAGTCTGTAGATAAAATGCTGTAATTGAATTCCCGAACTAACTTCCAAGGAATGTAATCACAGTAACTTACCATCATTACGAGAATCCATTTGCCCGCATCTTGTAGATCTGGAGGAAAAAAAACAACAAACAATGAAACGTTTGATAATAGAAATAATATTAAGGGAAACTTGTAGAGTCGGCTTGTTTAAAGTTGCTTATTTTTTTAAAGTAACATATCTGTACAAGGCATAAATGGCATTCCTTAATCAGTCATATTAGAAGGTGGGCCATGCCCATCTACGGTGTTTTTTTGTAGTCCTATTCAAAGGGGAGAAGACAAAACCCAGTTGAAAATTGTTTAGTAATTATTTTACACCACATAACATCTTATCACTTATAAAAGTTGCATTTTTATGAAAAATGAATAAAATGCCACCTCACTTTTTCTTTTTCCTATATCAGTAACCATTGAAGCAAAACTCATAGACTCGTAAAAACAAGGATCTACAGATTTTCCACACAGTCGCCCGGTATGCCAGAGGAAGGAGAAAAACTCTCAAATTCTTAATCTGGGACAGTACAGGGCATTTTATATATGTGTGAGTCAATTAGAAACCCTTACATTCCGAATGTGTATCCACCAGGTTGGGCCGCACTGTGACTACAAGGAATATTGAAAATGCATTTAAGTACATAATTTTAGTGTCATTGCATTTATAGGGTATAAATTGATAGTATGGGGTGAAAAAGGATTAAAATAATTAAAGCATGAACAACTTGATTTTATTTTTTTTTAATTTTCTAGTGTGTAAGGTTGCCACTCCATTTTCGGACGGTAACATGGACAACCACGTCCATGTTACATCTGAATGCAACTTTACTCAAACCCGCCTTTAAACATAATATCTGAAAAACATTTCATTTTACCAAAGCATAACACAAGAAATACTTTGGAGTAATTTTCAATCAAATGTATAATCTAAACTATATTTTAGTAAGCGGATTACGTTTGGAACTGCAGTTCGGACGTAACAGTGGACACCAGCAGGTTTTAAAATAGAACTTTACAATGAGCAGTACATGATCAAATCCTTTTAATATTTCACCATTAAGGTTGATACACACTTTGATGTATGGACACTTAGACACTTTTTTATCCATATACTTTACAGTGACACAAGAAAATGTTTCAAAATTGTGCAGACGTAACGTAGGACACACGCCCCCAATACCACAATATCCTCCATCTAAAACCAAACATAACCTAATTGCTCCCTCACTGCCGAACTGTATTACAAGTAGTGACTGTACGTCATTTTGATGGATTTTAAGGTTAAATTAGTAAAATTTCTGATGCATCTAAATTGTCCTAAAAAGAGTGGACACCACCTGTTATGGGAACCACCTTATTTTTGATGGATCTACTATGCATTTTGGGATAACTATGGAAAAGGAATGGAAAATATCCATTAAAAGTTGTCAGTATTGTATAAAAATGATAAAACCAGGACGATTACACTATCCTAAATTGTCTAATTTGCAATTAATGTAGCAAGTTTTTTGTCACATTAACCTCTTTTTTTGAGTCACTTCCTATCTTAATTACGAAAAATCTGAAAACAAAACGTAAATGGATCATTTTGTTATCATGTTAAAGACCTTATAAATACATATCAATTTCATAAAAGTAACTTCTGAAAATACTTTTCATCTAAAATAACATTTTGACTTATATTCCTACGATAGCAAAATATGTTTGGCCCACCGGTGGAATGCCCCAAATAACAATAATTAGCATAGTTAAGTATTTTTTCGCTCGAATGTTTGCCTTTGGAATATAAGAAGGATAAATAGGCTTTCACTGAACGTACGTTATTTGGTCCTTTGGATTTGGCGAATAAGTTGCCCTATTTTGCTTCGAACTTAAAAATCCTGTTTGGCCATTTGAGTCATTGTTTACATAGAGCATGCATGGTCGTCAGCAGTGATTTGGTAAAAACATTTAACCCAATTGATTGTTAGACATAAAGGTGGGCAGAAGAATTGCAGGATCAGAATGAATCCCCCCCCCCCACATTACAAAAGAAAGATGCTATTGAAACAGTTTAATGTCCCAGATAGAAAGTCCAAGATGGCTGGCGTAAGACCACAGTTTACGTTGGTTCAGCAAGTTGTCATGGTGTTTTAACCTACAACGAAAGTAAGGGTGTATTCAGCTTGGAAAACAGTGCAATAGCGCATTTAATTTTACAGTTTTCCAACTGATTTACAGAGACCTTCAGC
>JAMKCH010047017.1:0-10668 GCA_023653785.1 Ophioderma brevispina
TCAGCGAACGTCGCCCTAAGATCTTTTAGTGATCTTTCAGTGAAAAAGTCACCGTAGCTGGGCCACAGCGGAAAATCACATATTTATTGGGCCGGATACACAACCTAGAGTCTGCAAGAAAAGGTTGGCCACCGGTCGGTTTCCAAGAAACCTATGTAAATAATGTGTGAAGGGTTTCCATATCTAATGTTTTTAGAGAGTGCGTACATGCCTGTTTTCTGACAGCAACTCGCAACAGTAAGTTGAGGTTAATTACTGGGCCATCGCTATGAAATTGCTCTAAGGAAAGAGCGTGGTTCGCGACCCGAACGTATACTAATGGGGTAGTGGCATCTCGGACATTTACCAAAATTACTAAGTCCAGAAAAACAACTAAGTCAAGAGTTCAGAAAAAAAACTAACTAGTCAGACGGGGACGCGCTTCCTTTGTCAGCGGAAAGTCGCCCTAGATCGTTCAGTGATCTTTCAGTGAAAAGGCACCTGCCGGGCCACGCAGTGAAAAGTCACTTAGCCGGGCCACGGCAGTAGACTTTTCAAAAATGAACTAAGTCATGACGGACACGCTTCCATGTCAGCGGAAAGTCGCCCTAGATCTGTTAGTGATCTTCAGTTACAAGAGGGGGGGCCCCCACCTAGCCCCGGGCCACGCAGTGAAAAGTCACTAGCCGGCCACGGCAGGTAAACTTTGTCAAAATGAACTAAGTCCAAGAGCTGACCGCTTCCATGGTCAGCGGAAGTCGCCCTAGATCTTTTAGTTATCTTTTCAATTTACAAGGCACCTAGCCGGCCACGCGTAGACTTTTCAAAAATGAAACAAGTCTCAGAACGGACCGCTTCTATGGTCAGCGGAAGTCCGCCCTAGATCTTTTAGTGATCTTTCAGGTGCCAAGGCCCTTTGCCGGGCCACGGCAGGAAAAGTCACTTAAGCCGGGCCACGGCAGGTAGACTTTTCAAAAAGGAACTACGTCCAGAGCGGACCGCTCCATGTTCAGCGGAACGTCGCCCTAGATCTTTTAGTGATCTTTCAAGTGGAAAGGCCTTGCCAGGCACGGTCGTGAAAGTCACTTAGCCGGGCACGGCCGGTAACTTTTCAAAAGGAACTAAGTCCAGAGCGGACGCTTCCTTGGTCAGCGGAAAGCGCCCTAATATCTTTTCGTGATCTTTCAGTTACAAGGCACCTAGCCGGGCCACGGCATTGAAAAGTCACTTAGCCGGCCACTGCAGCGAGATTTTTGTGCAGTAGCGGACCACTTCATTCATTGGTCCACTAAAAACACTCTAGATCTACTAAGCGACGTTGGTGGAAAACAAACTAAGGTCCCATAGTTCAGAAAAAAAACTAAGTGCCAAGAGCGACCCTTCCTTGTTCAGCGGAAAGTCGCCCTAGATCTGTTTGTGAAAAGTCACCTAGCCGTCCACGGTATAACTTTTCAAAAATGCACTAAGTCCAGAGCGTAACCACTTTCTTAGTATTACCTGAAAGTGCCGCTAAGTTAAGAGTTGGTGGTGTGGCAGAAAGCTTTCGGCCTGTTCCGGCTGGTTGCAATGGCCGCGATGAAATCGACTGAAATGAGAATTTTGCCGAAATATTGAAAAGTGGGTAAGTGGGGTTTAGTGATTTAAGGGATATATATCTTTAACTTTATTTTTATTTTGTCTTCAACTCAGTGTTCTAAGAATGCAACTTTAGTCCTCATGTTTATAATGATAAAAAATCTCGATTTTGATGAATTTAAAGTAGGGAGGAGGTTCACCAATCGGGTCACTACCTTTAATAAGTCCACTTAAACTAGTCCATTGACGTTTCTTTTAACATACATGTATAGTGGACAATCAGTGATTTTAACATTGCTACTTTAACTAAAAACTCCTTTACGCGTCCAGTGTAATTTGAGGCCAGTGAATGTTCTTTTTTATGAACCCCATACGTCTGAAAATGTGGTTGACCAATAATTGAAAACACACTCTCCTCTGTGCAAAATTTCAGTACACACAGTTTTGCTCTACTATCCAATGGCCAATTTAACTCAAAATCTGTATCAGATTCTTTGGGTTATATCTTTCATGTGCTGAGAAACCGCATATGAAAAATCGTACCATGATCGAGCCATCATCAACTTTCATCATGCTGTGGTCCATGAATTCGTTCGTATCTGTAAAGCGTGATTTTTTTTCAGAAAGTGCACAGTTTATAGATTAGTGTGTTCATAAGCGTTCACAGAAGAAGTCTTTCTTGACTCGGGTGATGGTCTGGTCATATTTGTTTCACATGTAAATGTATTTGGCAACCCTTTGAATTTCCTTATAATGTTGAAGGAATGAGTAGATAATCCAGCGTTCAGTCATGTAAGACGAAACTGTTGCCAATGATAACTATAATGTAAACATAAAAAGTAAACGAGGATTATCATTATATGTGAATTAAAATCTTAGTCTATTTAAAATACAATCTTACCACACAAAGAGTAAACTCCTTATTTTCTGTTGTAGAGTGGACACTGAGTTATGTATCTTTTAGTGTCTCAAAGAGGAAAAAGGAATTTCTTTTTCAACCAAAAGTTTTAAATGGAGTACACAATAACACTTACTAACAAGGGCAGTATTACTGATATTTTATTTTCATTTTAAACTTTTAAAGGTTGAAACCTGAAAAAAGGATTTTTCTAATACAATTATGCATGTCAGAATCTTTCTCGTGTGTATTGTACTGCCTAACATACCCTGTGCCTAATTACGAATAATATGCGCAACCGATTGTTTACATTGTTCCACCTGACCAAACGGTCGTCTGCCGGCGGCTTTAAACCTCTACAATACTATATAACTATCATGAACTTTTTGTTTAAAATTAAAAAAAAAAATATTCTCTTACTGGAACCAAATACATTTTGCTGAGAACGGAACATTTTTATAACGATTGTTTCAACCATATTTATATAGTATTTAAAGCCATATAGTGAATATTTTTGTCAAGTAGACGCTGTCGATGTTTTATGGAATTTGAGATTTTGGCCTATGGGTGTTGTTCATCCATCCATTCCAATAATGTCCAATATGGTGTTATTCTAGCACGTGCGCAGCGATGTCAGATGTTATTCTACGGATAGGTGCTTTCGTATTAGTATGAATATGTTACAATTAAGTTTACATTCAATGTAGAAAAAGAAATGAAAGTTATTGTTTATGAATAAGGTTATTTTTTATGCATTGAAAAATTCGGGTCACTTTGGCAAGCTCATATATGGTACCCGTCTCTACCATGTTCGTGCAATTATTTTGGCCCAAACTGAACGCGTGTGCACTGGTTGTTGTTAGTAAATACACAAACAAATGCAAAGATTAAAATAATAACAATTGTAATAGTAATGTTGATAATTAAAACAATACAGAAGAAAAATAACAAGAGCAGAAGATACGCGTCTTTCAAACAATTATATCCACGCCTTCAGTTTCTATATCCACGCCTTCAGTTTCAAATCAAAATATAAAACTGATAAAACTATAAAGAGGTTTCATAATCTTTTGGCCTCCAGCGTTTGCTTATAATGTGGCCTTTCCTGCAGTGTCTCATATATCAAACAAAATCTAAATAATATATTCAATAAAGAAAACAAAAAATCCATTTTAGAAGCAGTGATCTGTTGGCTTATTTTAAAAGGCTCCTGTAGATGTCGGATTCGATTAGTGTGTCAGACATTACTGTTGAACACTTTGGAACAATCGACATCACGCTCCTGTAGACTACTATTTTTAGTTCAAATATTACTGGAGTTGTAAAGTCAACCTACAATATCTGAATGCAGTGGTATGTATAATTCTTATCGGGGAACATACAGACACAGGGTTTAGATTTTTCTGCATCAAATAGTCCGTTTTCAAATTAGCATCACAATGACATACTCTCGAGGATGTACCCTAAGTAAGAAGACGAGGAGATTTAGTACCCATTGGAAGGGCTATCTCTATTTCGGGATTCGGTTCTAAGCAACTTCAACTTAAGACGAATTTTAGGGTAAATTAAACCTCTGCTTAGGGATATTGTCTATGAAAAAGGAAGGGTATTTAGTCGGCAATTGCCCGTAATCTTTGCATAAGTACCCCAGGGCATGTCCTCTCTTGCGAGCTATTGTGGCGGTATCGCGCGTCGTCAATACTTTCACCTCGTAAAATCCTTTTTATCATGTATCAAAAACATCCGCTGGAAATGTAGGTTCACATTTGACCCCGTTAAGAATGCCGAGTGCCCCTAAGGCTGCGCTCCGCTAAAGTTGCCGTGCTACACTTGGCATTCACTTGTACGCTAAAGGTCGTTATGTTATAGTCAATGACGTAAAATGAATGTAAAACACATCTCCAAGGCGCTTAATTTAAATCACCCATAACTACTACACCACCTTATTTCAAATTAGAAAACGTGAAGAGGTTAGGAGTGTTTCAAGAACAACCGCAACGACGACAAGGTGTTGATTGGAACATGCAAATCAATTTATATGAGCTGCAAAGGACAATGAAAACAAGTAATTTGATAATGATGACGAAGACGATGAAGAAGAGGATGACGATGTTGAAGATTTGAGGACTGAAATTTGACAACTTAACTAGTAATAACCATTTTAAGCACGTTAAGAGTACATTGAAAACATGAATCAATGTTGAAGAAATATTTGTATGTTTTGACGATAACAAACAAGGATATCGATGATGATGATGATGATGATGATGATGATGATGGCGATGATGATGATGATAATAATGATGATTGTGACGACGACGATGATGACGATGACGATGATGATGATGATGATGATAATATAGTAAGACAGATTTCGTAAGTATTATTTACGCCATTATTGTGGTTTCAACATTCCATGAAAGATGACACGACGTGAATGCATCGCACATAATCAATAATTCGTCTCTGTTTTAAGAGCTAGCAAAGGATATAAAATTTAACAAACAATAGCGAGTACTAGTCAATGACCTGAGAGCCCGTTTTAGCACCATTTTATAGTCAATAATCAATAGTTCGTCTCTGTTTCAGAAGCAAAGATTAAATAAATTTAACAACACAGCATTACGAACAATGAGACGCTGAACAAGATTTTCAGCTATGACTATATGTGTCTCGTTCTGTTTTAAATTTATGTGATTTCAAATACTATTAGACATTGAATCCTTCGACCTAGCTAGGTGTCATTTTTTTTTTTCAGAAGATACTTCCCTTATTTTCACTCCTTCCTGTCCTTGCTACAGCGTTTGAAAGAGTTGCTGAGTTTGTAGCTGCCCCATGTATATATATAGTGTTCTTAAGGTGCACTTCGTGATATCAGCACCTTCTGTTTATATTCATAGACACTAGATATCCTTGGAAAAGCTATTTTTCCAAAATTTGAGCTGATCCCGATCTTGCGTTTTGTGTATGAGTAATTTTCTCGTTTCCCCGGTCCCATAGGCTACTCAGCCGCTACTGTTCTGGTAAATTCTGTCCGTTAACGGACAGAAAATACAAAATTGCGAATTCTTACAGAATTGCTACAGATGCGCCCGAATTTGCACGTAAGAATGGCCGGTCCACACGTGGAATTACTAGGTTAACGGTTCAGATGGATATAAAAATCTCACATTTTTTAGTATCGGGGGGGGGGGGCGAGCTGTGGGATCCGAAATGCCCCTTTAAATAAATCTTTGAAGTGTGAAAGCATTAACCATTGAATTGGCCCAATTACTTTAATGTGCTTGTTCCGACTTATGTCCATTGTGTTCTATACTTGATATGAGAGCCTGGCACTTGCACATACGCCCCATCAAGTATCGTGAGAAACAAACTTGCGGTTTTGATGGTAGAAGCAATAATGCATTTTGCAGAGCTCTATGCTAATATTGATGGTTAACCACTAAAACGGCGGTTTTTTGTTTATATCTTGAGAATGAAATGGATTTGAGGACTCGAATTTCAGGACGACAATGAGAAAAATGCGACCTTTCATCTGATATCAAAATCGCACCTTTAAGTAAATTCTTATATTATAACTTAACAATAATAAACGTTAATCTAGCCATGATATCTCCGCCTGTTTGCCAGATATGCAACAGAATAAGCATTCCACGACTTTTGACACGCCATTTTGAAAGCAATGGTGTTCAATGAGGTATGGCTGGAGAATATGGCATTAAGATGTCATTTGAACGATTCTAGTTTTTACTTTATAGTAAAATAATTAATATTGTTTGTTTTTATCCGGGACGCCCGTAGTCGTTATTCACATTGTCACCATTTTATATTGCAATAGATAATTGAATGTCAAACAGAGAAGGAACGGATATCACCATACCAGCAAGTGTTGTACAAGGATTATAAATGTTCGTTATAAATGGAATCGGTCCCATCCAATGGGTGAAATCGCTGAATAGGTCAGGTGGTAGATCACTGGACTACCAAACAATAAAGCTACCTTTGCTTTAAGAGGGTGAGATATCATGTGCTCTAGAACTTGGAAGAATTATCAAGTATATAATATGAAAAATGAAAAACGCTAACGTGTTAAGGCATTTAAACTAATTTCAGAAGAAATGTGATAATGTGATATAACTTTCCACGATCAAAGTATTTAATCTCACAGTTGTCTGCAGAAACCATTCATAACATGTTTTAAACGACACAGGCTCATTCTTTCTCTAAGTTTTTGTAAGGCTTAAATATATATGTTTTTCTTGCAAACATTTTGGACCGAGACGAATGCCCGAAATGATTTTGCTTCTCACTATGTATTGTTGTTATGTGTAGTGTTTCAACAACAAATTGAGCTGCTATGTATGTATGGTTTGACCGTAGAGAGTGCAGTAAATCATCAATATATAACTTATTTGGAACATTTTCCCGTCACCATTTACCATAAGCTACCTCTAAAATGAGCTGCCGCTTGCCTTTTTTTACATATGTCCCCCTAATTATTCAATTAATGCCACATCACGCAGGTAACACCAAGCAGAGGAACAATTTTGGACACCAATTTCCAACAAAATCTGAGCATTTCTTTTTACACTAGATGACGTGCAGTTCGGGTTATAAACGTAACTTAAGGTCTGAACCTAGCCAACTATACTTTTCTAAAATCATCGTTACATTTCCGCACAATTGACCTGATTTGAAATATATCCGTGTCAACATTTTCCCCTTTTCTTTCCCAAAAATGTTTAACCACATTTTCTCAAGAGGTTGAACCAAACAACATGGTTTAGTTAGCATCTTTAAACTTGAAAAACATTTTAGTATTATTGGTGAACCCCGGGTGTGACTACTTAAAATTTCCAATTATTTCCAATCAATTGTACTTAGGAAATATGGAGATATTGATGTTTAAAGGCTATTGCCCAAGGGCTCTCCTCACATTTCGTTTTGCTGGTCTGTTCCCGAAAATATTTTAATAAAATACGTTTATCAAGTTTTTCAAAGAACTCACGCACATAGATTTATTTTCGTATAATTTAAAAGATCGAACGGTGCGTACAGAGTGGGGGGGGGGGGGGTTAAAAGCTTACATTTTCCCCGATGTGTATCATTTTCGCCCGTGCAATATCGGTGCTTCAACACTTGATTGACCAGACATCCCATTTAATTAGACACAATTGATTCGCAAAAAGTATCAGCCAGTCAGTGTCCATAATAATTCTGAAATTAGCCTCCCAATATATATTTTGTTTTTGTTTGTCCCAATTAAATTGCCAACCCAAAACGGCACTAATTACCATGTACCTGTCAGTATTACGAGCCGTAGTTTCTAATACAGCCGTTATATTTAGAAAATACTTCTAAATGGATATTAAAAGCCTCTCGTTTAATTAAAGATACGCCTTCACAATTGATCTTTGTCGATCTGGGTACGCCTCCACCCTATCTTGGTCCAATATTACCGTAACCGTGTGGTTAGAATGATGATATATTTAGACCTGTTATAGCGGAAGTAAAGTGACAGAGGAGATTTGTTTTAGGATACGAATTTCTCTCAAATTTTTCACTTATCGTTGTAGCCACCGCTACCGAGAACGTTACTGCGTCCACGACCGTCGTGTGGTGTCTTTGGGGCTGCCCCGACAAGGTGTGGTGCGACTGGTGTGATGTCACGCTCACTCTCTGTGTTTTTGAACGTTGCGTTCGTCGCGTCTGCTGAATCCCACGCTCTCGCGCACTCGTTCGCGCGGCGGTGAGAAGCTAACATTCGTGAAGGTGTGTTCGTGGTTCTGTCGTGTCATCGACAGAACAGGCACACATCACTCACGTCATGCTATTCTCCGTCAGATCGCCTCGCCTACCCGGGCGTGCGTGGCGTGCCGGGTGGGCATGCGACCACTGTGGTTCCGGCGGGGGGGTCACACGGTGTGCACTAGCACTGATGGGTACATTCCAAATAGTAAAAACTGGGGTGTCCAGAAAATGTCTACGCTTCTTCCTGTGAAATCTCCTCATGTCTCTTTAACCATTCTACTGAAAATATTTATTTTAACAAAACACCCCCCCTGAGTCTATCAGTGCTAAATATTATAAAAAGGCTTAACTGTTATGACGTTGAAAAAAAAAAGATATCATGTATCTGGGGCCATTGTTAGACATAGCTAGTCAAGTAGTCATAACAGGTAATACAGCATCGATAGACCTGTTTGATAATAAAGAAAACATGAAGAAAGAAAGAAATGGTACAATACCGTTTTCAAATATCAAATTGTAGTAATAAGTGAAATGGTGTCAAAACGAACGCCATAACACTTGCTTCCAAGGTGATGTATTATTGCTCTGTAGTCTAATACACGCACATCGGACCATGACGGTCGACAGGTATGATTGGAATGTCATCGACTTTGTGTTTGGCGATTTGGCATTAAGAACGCAAATTTGCATAAAGTCTTAATATGCATTTGACAACCTGATTGAGTTGGTTCCAGCAGGTGGATCCTAATTTTTCTGACACCCCCTATCATAGTTTTCCTTTTACTTTCTTTGCGTATGATATAATTGGGAGCCCTTATCATATTAATTATTTCGACATATAACACTCAAAATCCATGTACCATTTTGATTTAGAAATTGGTTTCAAAAGTATTAGGAAGTGGTCTCTGTACACTCCTTTACGCCGCATATAGGTAAAACAAACAAACAAACAAACAAACCATTAAGATAGAGAAAAAGCAATCCTGGGGGCTTGAAAACTGAATTTGTAGTGAAAGTTTTCGCAAAATAATGTTGGCCCTTGTGGCTGCCCATAGCCAATTGAACGTTGTAGTGGGGCAATGAACTCAAATGTAGATGATTTGGATTGTTATTTTTAAATTTGATTTGAATACGAAACTGTCAAGTTCATTTCACTGAAGAGAACCCGTGAATGCAAATTTAGCATCACGACCGCATATGCGAGGCGTTACCCAAGAGTAAGCAACCACGAGTATGGCCGGGGAAAACAAAAACGTGTGGTAGATCAAGAAGTAAGGGAAAGCAATTGGAAGAGAACACAGAACAAACTGTCTTGGGATCTTGGATACGCTAAGCGTAATAAGAACAAATCGAGGAAATATTCAATTTAACGCAACTATTTAATATGAAATTGTTAGCTTTTATACCAGGCGTATTTGCATTGGGATGCCATATGAAAATACATTTTTACCCTCCTTGTATGCAGACAAACCCAGGCAACAAAGGAAACCGAAGTATACGTTATTATGTTTCGAAAGTAAAATAATCGACTCGCAAATTATAACTACAAACTCTCTTAAAATGTTCTCATTAAAGATACACTGTCACATTTGATAGTGCGCCCTCATTTATTTCAGAATTTATATATTTGCACTGTTGTAAAGCTTTTACATACATAACTCTCAAATGAAATGATTAAGACCAAATCAGCGCCCTTATGGGTAAACAGAACGATTTTATAATAAAATGACTCCGGCGACATTTATTCAGCAGACCACAGAAATAGTGTTTAACACAAGAAAACACACGTTGTTTTAATATCAATGAGTACGAGTCCATGACATTCATGTAATAGACAAATTTGTTGATTAAAGTTACAGCAAACTTAAAGTTAGCCTACAGATTACCTGGATGTCTTTAGCCTCTTATTAATGTCCCTATCTGTTTTGGGTATGTTATTTTTATGTCTCTATTCCTCAAATGGCCTAGACTATCATTTGCGCGCAAATTTAAAAACAATAATGAAAATATGCCACTACCGTTTTCAAGGTCAAACTGGCATAAGACACAACTGACGTTTTGTTTTGAACGTACCGTTTAGCCTTTACTACTTTCTAAAACTCTTTAAATGCTTAATACTTAATATCACAATCGGTTGCTCATTCAAAGTGACATTATTATACTACATTTTAAAATGATCCAATATATTACCTTTAGGGTTCGACGCTACAGGAGACAAAAAAAAACGTGACCGCAAATTCCTGAGTCATATAAGTTCACCGTTAATAATCTCGCCTATTTGTGACAAATTTCATTTGTAATTTGCGCCTCAAAAACAGGTTTCATATTTCCTTGAGCAACATGCAAAAAATATGGCCAAGTTATGTCATGCAGCGTTGGTGGCAGATATAAATATAACTGTTAAAGGTTCAACGTAAAACGGAATGTACAACTATGGAAATTATGTTAGTGGTGCGCACAATCAG
>JAMKCH010047018.1:0-11725 GCA_023653785.1 Ophioderma brevispina
CTGTCGAGATCAGCTTGCTACTAAGAGTTACCTGCCACTGGCCATTAAACTTAACTAAACCGAGAATTCTTCCGTTGGTCCCCAGTTCATGCATGAAAGCAGCTATGACGATGGGCGTTGGCCCGGCTGTCCACGTGGCGCTGGATTGTTGCGATGACCAGGTGATGTACTAATGGGCCCACGTGTAGAATTGCTGGCATTCCTGCCAGCTGCCGGTGCACGGGCGTGGCCTTGACCTGCCGGACGCGTAGGCAGCGGAGATGGTAGAGGCTGCCTTGTCGGGCGCTGATTGGTAGAATTAGCGTCACGGACTGGTAGATGATTGAAGACAGTAGATTGGACACGGGCTGGTGAGGATTGGTTATTGTTCGGTGAGGATTGGTTCAGGTCTGGTGAATCGCCATGGGCTGGTTTCGGTTTGCCTGGTCTGTTCGGTTCCGCCTGGGCAGGTTTGATAGAATGGACTGGTTTGGTAGAGTGAGCCGGTTTGGTATATTCTTCCACATCTTTGTCGTTGTCATATGCTGGTCCCCGTTTCGGGGCAGGTTTGGAGGCCTCTGCCTCTTTCTGCCCCCCGGGTCGCCATGAAGCTCGGCAGGGGGGTTGTCGCTGACGTGTAATGGGGTTTCAGATGCGACTGAATACAGGTTTACACCAGACTGCCCATAACACACGTGGCATAAAAAGAACATTCACTTTACAACAGAGTAAAAAATGAATTTATACCAAACATAGTAATTTACCTAAAATACAGCAAAGTCACACAGCAGCCATTCGTACCCACTCTGTACCATCCACACCATTCCATTATGAAACCGGGTACACAATACAGAGAAGGCACGAATGACACAATCAAAATGCGCTGAAAAGAACAATTGCAAATAGCAAACAAATAAGTAACATAAAAATTATCGGAAATTCATAAGCAAAAATACACACACACACCACACACACGCACACACACACCACACACACACAAACACACCACACCCACACACACCACACACACCACACCATACCACACACACACACACACAACCACACACACACACAAATTAAGTAGTAGATACTAAACAAGCAACAATTTTAAACATTTTGTAAATATTGACATTATTACAAATAACAATTATGGCAATCAAATATACATTAATACAAACAGCCAAATAAATATCACACCTTACCTAAACACGCAACACACAAACAACGCGAAGACAATAAGTATTATCCAAAAATCCAAAAAAGCAGCAAAAAATAAGCTTCAAAAACAAAAAGCTCAGAAACGCCGCACTTGAGAATCAGAAAACAAATAAATGCAATAACAAAACCTTCAGCAGATCGACGAATAAGAGCCTCCTTAATTCCAAATATGATAAAAAAAGACTCCAAAGAGTCAGACCGTAAATATTTCTGGAACTCTTAAGTGCATACGCTTTTGAACTAAATTCCTAAAAAAGGAGCGAAGACAAACATTTTGCTTCATTTTAATCCATTTACGGCATGACCAAATAGTAATTCTATACAAATTAAGCACAAAATTAATTTAAATTCACACTTAATAGTGACAGTAGGGTAACCAAAAAGAACATGCTTCATAAAATAATCATAAGCAATAGCTTTATCCAAAATTGACTCAATATATAAATGGAAAGAAGTTTCACATTCTTGACCACAAAACGAACATAAAGGATCCTTAATAAGATTCATCTTGTAAAGCAAATCATTGGTATAAAGGGCATTGTGAACCAAAAGAAAATCAATATCAGCCCAGAAATTCTCATTAAGACCCCCCTGTTACGGTCACCTTGACCAAGGCCAAAACCACCCCTAAACTACGGATTCAAACTCCTGAATAACTAGACAATACACAGTAAACTTGATTACAAATTTTAAAACAAAGAATTTATTTCAATTGTGTGTTTAAATCAATCTCATCAAAACAAACATTGATTAGGTATCAATAATCAATGATTTATCTATAATAAAGTTGTTAATTAATAATCTACTAGATTTACTACCTGGTGTATTCCGCGAACGCGGGCTGCAGCAAGATGACTATAAAGATGCAGAACTTACAAATAGTCCTGGCAAAATATTCCAACATAAAACTTCAATTTCCAATAGTGGGACGTGTCCACGGACGACTTGTCCTTACTGAAGAAAATCAGCTCCAATTGACTCTCGACGCTCTGAGGTCGACTAAATATAAAGTCCAAAAGTGCTGTAGCTTGTTTATCCTTGGATAACTCAGAGGCCACGAAATATAAAACCGTAGACGGCTACACAGTCGGACGACTACTATTGGAGCTGAGACTACTATGACAATGTCCACTATGAAAGACAGTGTTTACTGTCACTGTGACTATCAACTTGGAGCAACTGGAGTCCATTACATTATGAGCCTAAAATTCACTGGAAACACTTATAGATTTAGGCTCTCATAGCAGCTACCCACTGACTGTGTAATTATGCAGCAGTGCGCCACCTATGGTTGAGTGATACTCTTCCAGCAGCTTCTCCTCAGTTGAATATTTTTCTAGAAACTTCTAAACCATTCTTTTTGTTCTACACACACCAGTTATGCACACAAACCAGGTATACTTTTATACTATGTTACTTTAATTTATAATATTTTATATGCTAATTTATAAGTTTAACTCATTCAAAGTGAAACAAATCATTGCTAATTCTTGGGGCCTGTAACACCCCCCATAGCAACAGTGATAAGGCACAGTGAGATTATTGTCTCCAAACTGGTCACGCCAATAATCCAGACCAGCCGGAATTAAATTAAAAGAATCCTTCTTACGCAAATAGTGATTATCAAACTGAGTAGTGGTCGAAACAATATCAATCTTCCCCGTAGAAAAGTGTTTGAAATTAATAGAAGCACATTTCCCTAATATCAAATCAACCATCGGTAGAGAATTAATTTTAGACTTCCAATTTTCAGGAATACAAGACAGAATCTTATCATAAATCCCATTAATCTTAACAAAATTCATAGTACGATCATTAAACAAAGTAAGCATAGAATCATGTGATAAAAAGCCAGGTACATATTCTAAAATTATATCCTTAATTCGCAAAATAGCATTCTTACAAAAGTCATGATAAAAAATAGATTCACCAATTCATCAAAAAGGATTATTAAATAAAAAGGACTGATGGAAAGATCAATATCTTAAAAGGAGGAAAAAAAATAGCCATCAGTTACAATTATCCCATGCTCTAAGCACTGGGAGGTTCCTATAGATGGATAATAAATCAAAATTACGAAACATATACCCACCCCAGATCTGAACGTAATTATACTTATTCAAATGATAAATGAGAGATTTATTTGTTACTGGACTCAAGGGATGCTCGACATCAAACTAGTTTTCTTAAATGAAATTTACACTGCAAAGAAGTGCGCATACGTTCAATATCGAGGAACCTACCAGCACGTACACACTTCTGCCAATACAAATGAAGATTGCCGCTTCATAATCTCATTATGAATGCTGACGTCATATTTGTGATACTGTCAGCTTGGGGAGATTTTGGATGGAAATCATGCAATTATGTGTTTCAAGGACGGTCGAGGAGACTTTTTTAGGACCTCAGGGGATCAAAATTATAGCGACAATGATATGGGAAATCGGGTATGGTCTCGCTATCGAAGCTGAAACAGAATTTATAAAAAATTTCAGTTGTTTAAATTCAAGATTGGGTTTATGTTAGTATGGGCGACCATGAGTCAATCCCGGAAATTGGGGGTTGGATTGAAAAAGTACGCCTAAATAATCGTAGATTATGCGCGAATATAATTTGACTAGTAGAGCTGTACTATCTGATGTAGGATATTTAGATCATTCCTGATCCCACAGTGTCATCATTGCAAGGTGACATTTAATTTTAATATGAAAGGTGACTAGCAAATATGAATGATATTTTCCCAGTGGAACCAAGTTTTGAACGGCGAAATGCAAATGGGAGTATTGATTCCGGTACAAATTATATCGCGGAACCAATGTCTGTGGGCCGCACGGTCAAGCATGGTTTGTGTCGCTGGTTTGGGGTGTTTGTGGTGTTAGTGTCCCTACACCGGACTCGGGGGAATCAGCTCAAAGGTTAGAGACTCGCTTTAGTTAGTCTTTTAATTCAATCTTTAATTCACGCATCATCTAGGCCTCATGCGCGCTGCCCTAACCATTCCCATCAGTATCCTCACCAGCTGGAACCGCTAGCCACAACCACAAGGGGGCGCATCCAGCCAGGAAGGTGACGGACCCCCCGAACGTCAATTTGCATGACACCGTACAATGTACACACACAATATACTGCATTCGATGTGTCCCTAGAATCTTCTACAGGCTTCAATAGAGAGGTTTGTTTGTGCCACGGACCACTGAATCAATTAGAACTAATAAGGAACCAAAGAGGTTCATATAGATAGAGAGCAAACGTACGTAATCTTTAGAAATTTACCCAGTCTCTCATGTTTTGCCGACCACAAGAAAAACATAGATGTACCAAACAATAGGAAGCAATGGCTTTGCTCCAGCTTCTTCCACATACTGGTGGGTGCCGCTTTCTTTGCATATACACTAATCGGTAGTGATACAAATTAATGTATGGTGTTAGTAGTGGCCAGGTGTAAAATAATAGTGTACCGGATCATTGTGCTCAGAATACTCTTTTTTCTCCTAATGCCAATGCGCGCGTTAGGGAAAAGATTTATTCATTTAGGCGGTTTATTTTAATCAAGACAGAGACTGACGTGTCATTTCATTCGTTGTTTTGCCATGGGGTGGACAAAATTGAACCCCCAATAGCACCGCAACTCCAACACCGTGAGATTTTGTGCGGATTGTTTTTATCGAATATGACATTATGTGTGTATACAACACCAAACTAATAATTAATATCCGTGCAATATTAAAAAGGTCAGCGCCCAGCACGGACGACTGGTTTTGAATGTGTTTGCACCCCCTTGATCAGAACACTATATGCTAATCCTATGCTCTCCCCTCCAAATTAAATCAACAATAGCTTTTCTACTTAGTAAATGCAACACAGCGGGGAGATGGGAAAGATTAAGAATATAATAACGCTCGAGATAAACATGTATTAACAACTAAAACGTTTCCTTTTCAATGAACGAATGACTTCCCTTCCACGATTCAAAATAAAAGGCTTTGTCACGCCTGGAATGCCAGTTTTACTGCTCATCAGCTAGCATCGTCACCAATATGCAGGCAAGACCTTTAGTATGACCAGAGAATAACGCTTTATACCAGACCAGAAGGTGGATTATCGGCCGCTAAACCCAGTGGCAGAACTGCTGACTTTCACAAGGTTGACTTTAGACCACAGAAAGACCTTATATATCAAATAAACAATCAAAACCAAATTTAACAGAACCCTAAATCACTAACAAATGCGGTAAGTGTCATCTTCCCTTAACAATATCCTTGGCCGAAATAATATTACAATCTAAAGTTTGTCTACCACAACCCAACACCCTTAGAATAGTCGAACAGAAAATGAGTTTTAGAGTAAAAACGCCCCATCCCAACTAAATTTTAATCAAAAATCAAATCATCATTCCAAAAGTCTTCTCTTGTAAACAAATATCAAACTTACCCCATTAAAAAAAAGAAAACACCTCAGGAACTTTAGATCTGGAACGAAGACCATTACAATTAATGTGGCAACCGACAGAGTCCACACACAATAAAAAGGTCCTGTAAGCCATATTGACAAAATAAAGAGGTACGGTCTTTATCTAACGTATCAAACCTGTTAAGTCCAATGTCATCAGGTCGGGGGGAAAATCTAGTCCATTCCTCCTTCTTTTCGACCTCTCGTATGCGTTTGAACTGTCAATTCGTCATCGCCCTCGTCATCATCCTATCTTCGTCTTGGTCTTTTGATGTGTCTCTTTAAACTTCGTCCCGGCCCGCAAAATAAAAAAAAATTTCCTTCTCCACGGGTGCGACCAGTTTGGTCTTCTCCTCACGCGATCCTAAAATGTCCTCATGTTGGTCTCGTCTATGACTAAGCGTCCTCTCAGTCACTAGCTTGCCGAGCTCGCTCTCGTTTCACCAACACTTCTGCTACCTCTTCATCATTAGACAAATTAGTATCCCCGTCAGTATCAGTTCCCGAGAGTTCACTGTCATGTTATCCCGTCCAGGTGTTGTCTCGGCAATATAGCTGAATGTTGCCACACAACCCACAGCCGCCCACAAATCAGTTTGCGGCGGATCTTGCGAGATGGTCCCTTCTTAATTGTTGCAACTAAGAATTCCGTTGGCCGTATGTTTTTTTTGTATGCTCACTCCCTTAATCCAGTAGTCTTGGGAGGTTTTTTTTGGCGGATCCCAGGGTGAATTTGCCCAAATCAAACGACTTGGCTGATAAAAAGTCCCTTTTTTTTTTTTGTTTTTTTTTTTTTTTTTTTTTGTTGTTACTATGCCCAATATCGTACGGAACTCATTCTCTGAACCTATACGTACATCGATATCCTGTCCACGAATACCAATTCCACCTGTTACAAGAGTCTCAATACAACTATGTCCTTTAGGGAAGATCTGCCAGTTCACCCACCATTGGACTTAACCAGTAGCTGCAATCCTTGCACATTGCCCATCTCCTTTTCAGTAGTTTTTATTACGATCACGATGTGTTGTCTGAATCCGTAATGCACACCGTACATTTCGTAAGCTGAAATGCCCCCTCCCACATTAGCTGACTTCAGATTTCTCCTTTGTGGTGGCCTACGCACCTGCTGCCTGCTCTAATCCCTCGTTTCGCCATTGCAGTTGTACGAGGTGGAATCGCTGGCTCAGAAAGATAGGTCTTACTGCTTGAATGGTGTACCTTTTGCTTCGTCTGTTATGTTGGTTTGAATCAATAAAAGCGGTCAGAGCATTCCGCTGAAATACAGTACTGTCCCAAAAAAACACTATACAATCAAAGATTAATTTTTTTGGCCACCTTTTAACGTTCCTCTCAACTGGAGTTTTACTGGTTCTTTTGTAGGATTTTTTTCCGGCTTTCATGAGATTTTTAGTTGGTGTAATTTGGGGGTTCTGGTTCATGAGTTAGGCTAATTATCTTAGACAGTTTGAAGCACCTGTTGGTGGCCCAGTTTCGGCTATTCTGATATCAACAAAGTTGCCATTTAAGATCACCTTAAGACATTCTTCATTGAAAATTAAATAAAAAGTAGGTTTTAAAAGTACTGCTTCTTGTCTCACAAATAAAGTCAAAATGATCTGACAAAAATGCACAGTTTTAATTTTTTTTAATTTTTAGTTACAGGATTGTATAGTTATTTACTTAGAAAGTCCTGTACAGTATGCCCTAAGTATCCACCCACATCGCAGACCATTCGTCTCCTCAAGAGGGCAAGATCTCATGAGGTATCTGGACTTAAACAATTATTGCACACTTTCATCTGACCGTTATGTTTGATGAATATATTAACTTCCTTGATACGCGTAGTTGGCGGGAGTTCAATTCTAGTAAATACGGTCCCACTCTCAATATCCGGAAAATCATCATACGTTTTTCGGACCCATGGACCCTTTTGCGTCACGCCGAAATCTTGTAGCTTCTTGGTCAATTCATCATTTCCAACAAAATAGGCACGCCGAAGAAGGAGACGGTCAGAAGATTACGAGAGGTAAGTCGCACTTCCACATCCGTTCCGTTGATTTCTACACCAGTTTCAGCTAGATTTTCCACATTGACAATGTCCACAACAGTGATTTGCCATGTACCGTTACTCTTGACGACGCCCAGAATTGAACCACTACCACACTCGCGGGAAATTCCCTGGATCACCTGGTGATGAGAGAAGTTGATGTACATTATATAAAACGTATGGTCAAGGTGATGCCGACCAGGTTGGTCGCGGAAACCTCGAGTGCGCCCTCTTCTGTTCGACATAACCGGACGAGGGGATTGACGATAGTTAAATCTGCTATTTGATTGGTTGCGCTGTGCAGGTGTAGGATAGGAATCCGTTGCACGAGATGAGGAACCTCCCTCACAAGTGAAAGCCATGGGGGAGGCTGGCGGTGCTTCAAGATCAGAACTATTTAATGATCTTTTTTTTAAATTTTATTTAGGACAAATTAACCAAGAGCAGCCATTTTTATAAAGATCACATCCCAAGCACCAACAGATAATATAAAACGCCCAGTCGAGGCTGACAGATATACAAGGCCGAGAAGCGATAACGATTAAAGGTGAAATTGTATGTATCTTGGCCATAAATCTACATTCTGAGGTGTCAGCCACGTTCGACCAACAACCAACTTGGAGAAACGTTGTACCATTCCATGCAACCGCATGCCCATGTCAATTGTAGCAGCTTGAGCGTTTGGTGCATTTTCCCTGAAAAATAAAATCATCACAATATAAGCACTTCATTGCGGTTAAAATTTGCTGTTTCTTCTTTCTCCCCTAGTCTCCTAACGGCGTCTTACTAACAATGAGTGCGAAAATCATGTTCTTGCCAATTACTCACTTTTGGTGCACGCACTCCGTGAGGGTTTGAAGCCGCCTCACCTGCAAAATCATTACATCACCATCTTCCAAACAAAAACCTCTCTCCATGTCAGCTATTCTGGCCGAGAACACACCACCGAATCAAATTAAAATTAATATCCGAATCTTTACGAAACTAAAATAGCAACCCCTTTAGAGTGATATTGCGCGGAATTAGAAAAAAAGATATCCCCATCCCATTGAAACTTAACAAAAGAATTAATGAAATTATCGTCCCAAAAAGTTTCTCGTAAACAAATTATATCGAATTTCCGCAAATTAAAAAACGACAATTTTTTTTCACTTTGTCTCTGTCACGCAGACCGTTACAATTAATAGAAACTACCGACAGAGCCATGACGAAGACAAAAAAGAAGAGCTTTGGACGCCATATCGAACATATCAATATCAGAGTTTTACATTATCTAGAACGCTAAAAGGATTATCCGTTACACAGCATCATCACCATTAGGGATAGGGTATTTTGGGCAACCCGTTTTCTCATCCTGGTCGGGGACCACACCCATCCCGGTAGTCGTGTCCTCGGTTGCCGGGACGACCGCGACGCGTTCACAGTTGACCCTGGTGATCTGAAACAGGGTCAACGGCCACCGACTCCATCGGTGTTTTCTGGGCTGGTGATACCAAACAATCGTAAGCGTCGGCTGTCGGGATGGGTGCGGGCTCAGCACCCGCCGTAGGCCTCAGAGCCGCCCTCATCCACAGTAACGAGGTCATCAGAGGACTCTTCACCACTACAGCAGCTAGGGTTTTGCAAAATTCCGGGAATTTTCAGAGCGGAATAATTTCCACGGAATTTTTGGGAATTACGGGAATTTATGGGGAATTTAGGACACTGTCGGGATATTGGGAATTTTACAAAAGTCTTTTGAAATGATACAAACTATATAAGGGCCTTTTGTTCAGTGTAGGATATTACTCTGTAAACTGAAATGCTACAGAAAAGCATACAAGCAAAAAAAGAATGTTTTAAAACAACTGAGAAAATGAATTAACCACCAAAACTTTTACAAAAAAAAAAAAATTTGGCTGTATAACAGTTATAATACAGTTCAAATGCGATCCGCTAGGCAATCATAAGGACACTTTCGAACCCAAACCCTGTAGATGATATCGTTCCACTCTACCAACCCTGCCTTGATAACTTAGTTGGGAAGAGCTCGTGCATGTAATACAGAAAGGTCGCAGGTTCGAAACCGGCCCGAGCGCCACACAATTTTCTTTTTTTTCAACACTATCGTGCACTGCGCCATATCAGGGAAAGATTAATGTATATACACATGTTTAGATCAGTTTTTTTCATTCTATCACTCACTGGTCTTGTTAGTTTTATTCTGTAAACCACACCACCATTGAGTTTACCCGTAGATTTAGTGGAACTATCTTCAAAATCAATTTAAGCATGAAAATTCTCAGTAGAAATTCAGCCCGCCACCCCATTCAACAATTTCAGATTATGGAAATCCAAATTTCCACATTTTTTACTGTGCCCAAAATGGGTGATTTTTTGCATATATTAATCAACCCCAAAAATGCATTAAGTAATAGGTCTATTCTTAACTTAGCACAAAACCGTTACACCCCCCTTAATTGAAAAGAAACGGCCTATCAAACATGTTTTTTAATTTTTTCCTGTGAAAAATATTTAAGTGTTTAAAACGCGTTAAATGTCACATTGAAAATTCCCGAAAATTCCAGATTCCGGTCCCTTCAATTCCCGGAAAGTTTCCGGAAAGTTTCCAAAATTCCCGGAACCTTTCCACCCCTTTGCACCCTACTAGCACCGATAAAGAGACTCCAATCCCCCGGGGGGGGGGGCAGTTGTATTCAGAAGGTGGCATATGATGCGTGAACATGGACTGTCGAAATGCACCCTAAACAAGTATTTCACCGACTAAAAAACATACCTAAACAAGCATTTTTGGTCTGTTTTTGCTACCAAAAACAAGTCCGTTTTGTCAGTTTTGCCACCCTAACATGGAGCATGCATTGTGTTGATAAGATACCCTTATTATCTGGCTTGTCTCATGTTGCTTTAACTTTCAAAATTAGCAATATTTTTGATAAGTTTGATCTCGCGTACATCACATATCAGGGTTTCGAAAAGAAACATACCCCTTTTTTGCTTATTTTGCTGTTTTTTACACCCTATCGAGTACGCCCCGGCCCCGACATCGCCTGTTGGCAAAAAGATACCCTTTTTACGCGTTTTCTTGTTACAGCATCATATCTACCTTTTAATACAGTCCCCCCCGGGCAAATCCTCATCACCCTGCGGAAGTTAACGACTGCGAAGCTAGACGATCGTTTCCACATAAGAGCGGTCCAGGACGGCTCTGAAACATGACCCTTCATCCAGCCCTCAAAATGTGACAAAACTGCGGGCTGGACAGATCTGATCAATGGTCTCAGAAAAACAGTTACAAACCTTATCCTGTCCATTATGCTTGATCTGAACGCTCGTCCTCTCCACACAGTGTCGTGGGAGAGATTTAACCTATCCGGGAATTGCACACGGCAGTGCAACACTTCCCGTTCTCAATGTTGGGGGAAGTCGGTTAAGGCTTTCCTATCCAGGGGGAGATTGGGTCACCCCAAATCAATGCAATTTGGTGGACTTCGTCATTGTCCACCCAGTATGTGGTGGCGGTAACCCAAAGAAGGATGACAGTCATTACCTTCTTAGTGACCAGGCTGATCTCGAAATCCTCCGTTACGATACCACACCATAAAGACAGTCTGTCGGCATCACGCTTGCTCACTAAGAGTTACCTGCCACTGGCCATTAAACTTAACTAAACCAAGAATTCTTCCGTTGGTCCCCAATCGACATGAAGCAGCTATGACGATATTATGCGTGTAGTTGCGATCCTTCAATCGCTACAGTCCGCTGACGAAAGGATGAACGAAGAGTACCTGTGGTGGTCGCAGTCATTTTTGTACTTCCTTCAGTAGCTCGATTAACACCAGCATCTGGCTGAGCCCCCGGGCCGCGATGCGTGGGTCCGGCTGCCACGTGGACCATGCGCTGGGTTGTTGCGATTACCAGGTTACACTAACAATGGGTCCACGTGTAGAATTGCTGGCATTCCTGCCAGCGCCGGTGCCTGGCGTGGCCTGTGTAGCAGGCCCGACCGCAGGAAGTCGGAGATGGTGGAGG
>JAMKCH010047019.1:0-11345 GCA_023653785.1 Ophioderma brevispina
TTGTTCAAAAATCGAAAGGGCCACATAGAAATTCATGTTTACTGCATCAAAAAGAAAAATCCGATTATCTAAATTTCGGAATTGTGCATTTGTTGTACTATCTTTAGTTCTAGTTGACATTTTTCATTATTACACAAACAAAAATGAATTAGACAATTCTGAGTCAGGCCGTAAGAATGGTAAGTGAAGTATTTTCAACTGAGCATTAATATCGGATGTATTTCAAAGTCCACTTTGGAATTGCGCCTAATGGTGTTGTACAGATTGTAAATTAAAGTGATCGGGTCCAATCAGTAAGTAAAGAGAAGTTGGTTAAATTGTAAGTTGGATTAAGAGTTGGAAGTCCATGACTTGGCCCAAATTTAGACCAAGGCCTTATAGTGGTATGTTCTGATGTCAACCTTACGGTAGGATTCATAGGATAAAATGGTCTTACAGAAAAATGACCATAAAAATCAAAACCCGAATCAATTTAGCCCAAAAAACGTTAGTACTTATGGTAACGGATTTGAACTCTCCTCCACAATTTTTGCATTTTCAAGCCTGCATGATTGTTGTAGTGTTTTATTAATTTTTGTAAAATTCCCTAATTACAAGAAATAATTTTTCCAGCCTAAATGGAAGTGCTTTTAAGCTTGAAACTTTTGGAGGTGTGTATAAACAAAATACCTAAAATCTCACGTTGGCTTTTTGGAATCAAGTGTTAATTCTTTAGAAAAAAAAATTTAGGGAAAAATAATTTAGGGAGGAAAAAAAAAAACCCCATTATTTCAAATAGAAACACTCAATCCTGCAAAATCTAACGTGAGATTTTCTAAATTTGATTTCCTTTCATATGACCCCTTATTCATCACCAAGGGAGTGGTAGTTTCTTCATAGGAGGAAAAATTCTGAAAAGTGGAGACTTCAGTTATTTTAGGAAATACTTCAACAAAAAAGTGTTGGTGCGAACACCAGTTCTTGTTTTTGATTACACCACATAAAAAAAAAAAATGTAGGATTTTTGATAGTTCTTTAACCATTAAAAAACCAACACCAATCTTATAACTCATCAATACTTGAGAAATAATTGAAATAAAATGTGTAGTTTTTCACAAAATTGCCCCATTTGGTCCATTTCGTAATGCAAAAGCAGCACCTGTACAAAGTCTATGGGATTTGAAAACGCATTATGTACTATCTCCAACGCATTTTTGGAAAAAAAATTAAAACTTGGCACACATGTTTCTTTCACCAATACCAACAACTTTCATGAGATTTAAAAAGATCTGGGCACGAAGCCGTAGCCGATAATCCTACCGAGAACCATCCAATGTTAACCCCCTGAGGTTTACTGGCCTTCTGCATTTCTTCAAATGAGTTAACTACATGATATGTGTGATATAACATCTGAAGTAAACCAACCAAAAGACACCTTCTTTAGGTCTGTAAAAACCTTCGGTTCGTCGTACCATTTTTTGATTGGCTAAATATATAATTTAACACATGGTTACATAAATTGGCAGTAGACTCAGAGGATTAAAAAGAGTCCAACAGAAAATATTCAAGCTTACTGAAATGAACGAATGTTACTCTCACTTAACAATATTTGAAAATGTTTGAATGAATATCTGATTCACTATATTATATAAATTTCAACTGAAGGTCCTGTTTTTTAAGTTGGCACCTAAAAGGTGGATTGGTTGCATTCTTAGTTCCCAAAACTGTTTAAATGCTTGCAGTTTGTAATTTTATATGAGACAGAGCTTGTTTGTTGTTATTTTTTCTGCGACATGCCTTCCAATTCTGAAGCAAAAATATGATTTTATTTTGTACTAATTACTGTAACTAGTTAAGCGTAAAAAGTCAGGGGTGGATCATGTTGTCCAATTTGGACCACCTGTACTGTATAATGGAAGTTTGTCCATTTAAACGTCCTTGTACTGCTTGGGGCAATTTGTTAATTATATTAAACAAGTGCCAATAATATTTTACATCATCACTGCATGTTTAGGGGGGTGACCACCCATACTGAATACCTCTTCTTACTTATTTTGCTTGTTACAAAAACACCCTGCATATTTATGAGTCACCCTTTATGCTGAACCAATTGTATGTTCTGAAATCTGCATGTATAATGCTTCTCAGAATATATGTACTACTTATATAGGGTAAAATGTACTTTTAAACATTAGAGCTCAAAACCTGTACAAATCATGTGTATTTGCCTAAAAATGAACATGCAACGCAATTGGGTCCCAACTAAAAACCTGACATGAAGGCAGTGTCCTCCATAGTCGTGTCCATGAGGCTGAAACCTGGATTTCTAAACTCCTGTAGTGTCAACAAAAGCTAGTTGAGTTTTACCCGCGAAAAAACTTGTGGGGGAAGTTCAACTCCGGTAACACTCCGGAGTGTTTGGGAGTGTCATACCGTGGTGCCTTTTTGGGGGATAGTGAGCGGAGGTGACCTCGACAAGTCATCTTTTGTTGACAAATTCCCCTATCTTTGAATATCATGGGTGTTGAAAAACTCTACACCCGACAACTTTGGCGTGAAAGTAAATAATTGGGATTCAATTTCACCTCCCCGATTTTCAAACCGGGGAGTTTTTGGTGCCACGTGAACATGGCTTCTATTGCTACATACAGCTTAGTGATAATCCACCTAGCAACCTGGTGTCAATCAATATCTTTAATACAGTGTTTAATCGGGTCAAAAGCCATGCCACATGCCCATGGCGGCAGTGATTCCAACTGCCTACTCTTGGCTAGCATGTATAACATAAGATAAATATAGTTTTTTCTGGTATTTTTCACAGCTGTTATTCAAACAGTGGAAAGATACTATTATGGGGCCTCATTGGGCTCATTTCATTATTTTTTAAGATACTTTTCTTTGCGGACGCCTGAATAACACAATTTTGTAAGTCAAACAAATATCAAAGAAACTTACTTGTTGCATTTATCAGCCTCTTCTTCCCGAGATCCAATCATTCCCCACGTTGCATTTTTAGTCTAATTTGCGTATTCTGGGCAAGCCGTGCTTTTCTGTAACAAACACACAAAACATTTTCTATTCTTTTCTTTATGTAAATTAACTCCATAACAATTGGCTTTGGCTTCAACTATGCAAAGGACTATTCCATTTGAAAAACAGGTGGTGTCCAGATTTCAAAATCAAATAATCCAATGTCTTGTCAGCACATGTATGGTATTTAACCCAATAACAAAAAAGGTTAAAAGGAACCAAAAACTATTTAAAGGAAGAGTCTTCTCCATATAGGAAAGTAATGCATAAATTTCTCCATACCAACCTACTGTATTTTGTGTCATAATAAAGATCTTGGCCGACGAAGCTAGTAGATATACTGTTTCTGAGGTTAAGATTTGCATTTAAAAAAAAGTGTGATTTATCATTTAGTGCCTAAGCAAGTTAACAAAAGTTAATAGAACCATGATGAGTTCAGGTAGTTCCCTGTGAGCCATTATATAGTTGTGGATTTGGTGGAAACTCCATACTCCAAGAACTTTGGTTTCCTCCTGCATCTAAAATTGGACTTATTCCATTATTCCTTTCCATGTCATTCTTATTTACTTATTGTGTGATAGCAGCCCAAGGCACCCAACCGCGTGCCCCGGATCACTTCGGAGGCCATGTCATGCATGTTATAAGAATTAACATTATTTTTTATTATTTCTGAAAATGTTTTGACTATGCATAGCATTTTTGATGGTTGAAACCAGCTAATTGTAACACAAAATCCAAAAATTGTTAGTCGCTAGTCGGCAGGTCAGCCGAGTACATGATCACTGTAAAAATTGTTTGGGCAGGTTCTTTTCACATGAGCTTGACACAAATACAATAGAACAAAGGACCTTGTTATCTGTCCACTCCCCCTTCCCCCACCCTTTCCTCCCCATGCAATAGTACGCAGTCAAATCCAGGAAAATCAGGCACCGTTATAAACACAGAATTCAAATCCTGTGATGGCAGTCAGTTTAAGGTTTTACAATTGTCTGGGTTTTTTCTTGTCCGCTTTCGTAAAAGAGATAGAGCAATACATATGCAGAGTTTTTGTAGCAGACAATTGAATGGTTATACACCAGGAACCCTGGCGGCCGTAGGATCAAAAAAATCTTGGGGGGAATACTTCTTGAAGGGAATCTGGAAAATGCTTTAAAATGTCTGAAAATGCAATAGTTATATTAAGAAGTGATGACAATTTCATCGATTGACATGGTAGAATGGTATGTTTTCTACAAAATAAGCGGAATTGGAACAAGTGAAGTTTGAGGAAAATTACCAAGAGGGAAGAAAGGTTAAATATGAGTGAAAAAGTAAGAGAGGTTTGTTGGTGTGTGAGGGGGGGGGTCAATGGTTGGTTTTCCCCCTTCCTTTCTCCCTCTCCTCCCACCTAGCTTGTTGGGGTATGGGGACTATTTGTTTTTGTGGCGACTATAGAGAATCTTGGGTTTTTGACCGGTATGACAGGGGCATAGTTTGGTGTTCGTACTAAAAAATTTCTCTGTCATCATGGTTCAAAAAATTGGTTATTTGGTGATTTCAGCTTGTACTTTGGGGTGATGTGTGTTTTTCCTCTGTGAGAGTTTGTAAAATGTGAAAGAAACATGCCTCAAGTTGCCATTTTTCCCATAGACTACTGTGTATAAGTGAGTTAGTGGTGTGTAAAAACCTAATGATTTGGTTCCTTAAAAATTGGTTGGTATTTCTGCCAATTTGGATAATACGGCTTTGTCAAACATAAATTCATCACAATCCTTGGTGTTTTAAACCCCCAATCACTCTCAAATCATATAGGGAACCCAACTTAGGATGTGTGAATTCACAGTATTTGGTTATTTTAGGCCTCAAATCAAGTCCAGAGCTTCTTTCAGAGTTATGGAGATCACCAGCCATTTTATTGCTTTCTCATATGTAAGGAAAATAACACATTTTGGAGGTTCCTCCCAACTAAACACAAATGTTTAGTTCTTAAAGACTTCCCCCCCCAACCCACAAAAAATTCTGTCGCACATAGCTATTCTGGAAAAATTGCATTTCATTATTTCCAGTATCTTTACAACAGAAGTTACGTTACATTTCACACCCATCAATTTATTTGTGAGCAGAGCCCTTGAGGGGTAATCCACAACTCTGTTTTGATTTCATGGATTAGAGACAGAACCTTTGCATATTGCAATTTAAAATTAGGGTATAGCATTCAACACAAATGATTTTGCTTTTTATATTATGGAGTTTTACATCTTCTTGCAAGTTGAAACTCACTCTTTTCCGTGTGTGCATCCATTTATTTGCAATAATGATCAAAATTTAAGGATCGATTTGGAAAAAATTTGATAGACAATACAACTTAATATCACCAGGTATCAGCTTTGGGAAAAAACATTGTTTTGTGACTAATTCCAAAGGTTGGGAGAATATGATCAGATTGGTTTAAATTCAATATGGTTTGTCAAAATGATGTATTTGAATAACAATTGTGACTCCTTGAGTGCAAGGCCAAGAAAAATTAGTACTAAGTAACTCATTCAGATATATGTGACCTCATAATAAAGCTTTGAGTGATTACTGTAATAAAGTATTTTGTATGAAAAATATGTTTATGCGTCTTCGAGACCCAGCCAATCCTTAGAGTAATTGAAGGAATATGAATATTTGTGAAAATGACCTGGTATTTTTTAGGCATTAATTCCCTGTAACCACATTTCAAAAGTTATGATCGTAATCAGAAAATGCATATTTACCAATGACACATTATTAATTTCGATGGAATTAAACTAAGTGCGGGGGCTTCTCAAAACTTGTCTACTCAAAGAGGAAAAAGTAAAATAACAATAATATACAGATAATAGAAAAACTCAAACATGTGTTCCAAGTCGTATTTCATATCATGCAAACTTGAACCGCCAAAAATCAAAATGCTTTCCGCAAAACTGACTCCCAAACACCTCCAGGGAACGATACGGGCTCCGTTTTACCTGCGGGGTTGTTTCCTTGATAGAGTGTAAATTATTGATATGCGGTGCACCCTACCTAGTAAACCATCATATGTGTATGCATCAATTTTCATGGCTCCCAAAATAAATACCAAAATTACCAGTCACAATGGCAAACTGTTTAAAAAGTGGGCATAATGGCATCTGAATTTTTATTAAAGGAATGTAATTAAGGTATATTGACCTGATGGCGTGAAAAAATGAACATTTATTAATAACATTTAATACTAAGCCTGATGATTCTGTGGTTTTTTTTTTGGTTGTTATATAATCATTTTTGGTCGGGCTTAGAACTTGAGTGAACTGCCGAGTTAAACTGGATATATGGAGATTACTATGGATCCCATTTCCAGTTCTACTATCCAGTATCCAAAACAATGTCGCTAGTCAAAAGTTTCAACAACACCCGGGGGGGTTCTTGGATTTGTTTTTTTTGGTCGGGTACCATGCTCGTTCCAAAAAAAGAGGCGACTAGCTGCAAATGAGGGACTACCGCAGGGGCTATCAAATCACAATAATCAAAGTTTATAGTCCCGTAGGGTATCAGATTCAGTTGTGATTGTGACTGGTTTCAATGATACAAATAGGAAAAAAATTAACTTAAACATACAGCAAAATAAACCACCAAATGTGTAATTTTTCTTGCAGTAGCACCTCTGTCAGTTTTCTTGTATATTTAGATATTTAAGGATATATTTTTTAGTCCACAATTTCGAACAGGACCCGAAAGGGGTATAATTTCACTGCAAATTTGGTCGTTAGGGGTATCTTTTCACTGAAACTTGCCAAAAACTGGTCCCGTTAGGGGTATATTTTCATTTCACTGAAACTTGCCAAAAACTGGTCACGTTTAGGGGGTTATAGTTTCACTGAAAATTGGTCCCCCCGTTAGGGGCCACTTTCAGATCCCCTGGAACGAGCATGGGTCCCAACAAACCCTGAGAACCCCCCCCCCCCCGGGCAACAACAACAAAAAATCCTCAATTTTATCGTGATGGTGGGCCACTCCATCATATAAAAGGTGCAATTTCATATCCCAGCCACCTTCCAAGAATTGTCATTTTGTTTAGGTTCATTAGAGATTCCACAAGGAAAGGATAGTCTAATTTCAGTTGATTTCTGAGAAGATGGCTTTTGATGTTATGAAATCAAATGTGTGACCAGGGTCTCATTGGCCGACGGGTTGTAATTAAAACAATACAAAATTAGGAATCTCCCAGAGTAGGATCAAACAGGCATAAAAGATTAGGCACACCTAATATACTTAGGCCACAGTTCAGACGATATAAAAATCTCATACTTTTGAGACAAGTTGAGGGGGATTGAGGTTGTGGATCACAAAAATGCCCCTTTAAGTTGTGCATTGAAAGTGCTAGTGGTAAATTTGAAATATGCCAATTTCATGTCAAGCTCTATTTTTTGGCACCCAATTCACATTTATATTTATTTGTTAATGATGAGCTTTGCCATGATCAAGAAGCCAGTTGCAACATATATCTCAAGACATAAAGACACCGATTCTAATCTGTCGTGTCCAAAACCTACACATTCACAATGGTTAATTCAGAAATTTGAGCCCGGGGCAATACCAATTCCAAAAGGATGTACACTCGTTATCTTTTTGCCATGCCTTTGCTAACAATCAGAATGTATGGAACTAGTACATTTAATTCTGGTGGAATGTTTTCCACCATAAATGAACATAATTGTTGTCTCCAGTCTAAAAAAATGTGGTGGTATTTTTTTTGTTTTTTTTTTTGTTTTTTATCATTTTGGCTTCTAGGACATTTTGCACCCCAAATTTGATGATGACGACGATGACGACAGTGCATGGTGGCGGCGACGGCATTAGGATGAAACCAAAATTCATCCTAATGTAAAATTCTATGAATATTAAAGGGGTATTTCGTGATCCACAGCCTCGTCCCCCCGACTTACCTAAAAAATATTGAAATTTTTATATCATCTGAACCGCTAGCCTTAGTAATCCATGTGTACCTAATCTTACATGCAAATTTGGCCATATCTGTAAGAAATTAGCAATTGTGTATTTTCTGTCTTTAAACGGGCAGAAATTAAAGCACAATGGCCTATGGGGCCGTGGGAAACAAGCAATTGCTCATAACACAAAACCGCAAGATCGGAATCAAATCATATTTTGGGAATAAGCTTTTCTCAAGGATATCTAGTGAACAATGAATAAAACAGAAAAGGTGCTGGAATCACGAAATGCACCTTTAAAGGCAAATTTTCCCTAATGTACATTTAAATGCAATTAATATTGCCTATTCTTGTCATTTTTATACACATTTTCCTTTTTTTGACATTTGTTTATGCTTATCACAAGCACCCCATACACACTAATAATCACATATTTCGACAAAGAATTACTAAATCTTGATTAGCTAATAAAGCATGTGTCCACATTGCACTTAATTTAAGAAACAATTAGAAGCCAAAAACACAAAGACTTAAAAAATATTTTTAGTGTGGCAGAAATTTTATGATTCCTATGAATAATACTATGTCACTACTGAAAAGAATTATGCTTTGTTGAATTAAGTGATTTTATTCTGATCAAAATAAGGTAAGTGCATACACACTATACTAAACGATTTTTATTCTTCACCCTAACACGCTAAAATAACACACCGTGCTCCCATCATGGCATTTGTGGTATTTTGTGTTCCTCCATATGCTTGCATACTAACTATCAGTGACCATGAAATTCCTGTGGTATTTGGGGGTTTGGCAGTCAAATGTTTGTAGTATTTTGTGGTATTTAGGGATTTCATATGAAATTATGCGCATTATGTTATGGTTGATGCATCATTGAATTAAGCAATTTGTATGCTGTCTGTTTTGGACATTTTAAACAACTGCACATCTGTGACAATTCTAGAAACCTTTTGCATATTGTGGGCATTTGTTTTAAATATTTGACTATTTTAGCCCTTAAACACAACATTTACAAGATTGACCAAAATCTGAGAGCAATTTTTGACCTTGATGAATCTCCTGTCTGTGCGATTTCTAACCAAACTTTCCATAACATTCTAGCTTTGAGAAACTAAGCAAAGACTTCAGAAAAAATAAAAACTGGACTTGGGTGTTGTCCTTTGAAATGCCAAGTTGTTTGTCAAATGGAAAGGAATGCACTTCTTCTCAGTGTAATGAACTTCACCGACATACAACCAAAATGGGAAAGTGGTTATCGGGTTATCACTTGATGATAATCTTCCAGATAAGACATTCTAAAAAATACAACTGAATTAATACATTGCATTGGCGATATCTAGTTTCAAGATTCAAAACGAGACGTCCCTGCAGATACATTTTTCCATATTCATGTTCCAAGCTCAACCACCTCCCTCCATTAAGCAAACAAAAAATGCTTCTTTAACAGAAACAAAATCAAGTGCCTGTTGGAGAATATTCTATCAATTAGCAATATCAACAGGGCAACTGCAAATATATTCACTATGCCCCGATTCTGCTTCTCATAATGGAAGATGCAAACACACCTACTCCCCATCATGGTTAACCCACGGCACTCAATTCGGGTGTGTTATTGTTTTCTAATAAAACATAGTTCCAAAATAAAAAAAAAAAATGTTGTTTCTTTAATTAACCCTAACCAGGACCGGGTGGTTTTGCACGACCAACGGCCCAAATGCACCGAGGTGCAATCTATTTTTTTTTAACGGCCAGCTGCAACGAGAAACAAATTTTGCGTTCATTGCATCTCGGCCGTTTTTCCCGGTACAGGAATAGTAGCGAAAGTCGTTAAAGGGGCCCAGATGCAACGAAGAAAATCGCGTAATTTTCCCGGAAGACGGCCCATGTGCAACGAGGCACATTCGCGTCATTTTCCCGGAAGCCGGCCCCGATGCAACCGAGGAACATCGCGCCATTTCCGGAAAGAAGTCCCAGATGCAAAGAGGCACATCGCTTGCGAATGCAATGAGAACAGGGATCCTAAATAAATAAATAAATAAATGGATGAGTACTGCACATGATCTGCATGAAATCTGTAGCTTAATAGTTCGCCAGTCGTGCGCGGCGCTATTACGCTACGTCATGCTCGGTGCGCGGCGCTATTACGCTACGTCATGCTCCGGTTTACGTCATGATGCATTATGCATAATTACAAAGTAGCGTATCGAAAATGGTGGCGCTATCCCATCGATATCGAAAGTCTATGGGCATTGTAACAGTGTCACCCGACGGATGAAAAGCATTGCGCCTTCTGCGGGCAAAACCGTCCGAACTAATCAGTTAAATGCATCGCATCATTTTCCCCGGGAATGACGTCCCATGTGCAACACGAGGGAACATCGCTCATTTTCCGGGAATACTGCCCAGATGCAACGAGGAAACTCACGTCATTTATCCGTAATAAACGGCCAGATGCAACGAGGAACATCATCGCGTCATTTTCCGGTAAGACGGCCCAGATGCAATGAGGTGCCAATGAGAGTCATTTGGCGCGACAAAAAAATAGGTTGACTGCCGAGATGCAACGAGGAACATAGTGTCATTTTCCGGTAAGACGGCCCAGACGCAATGAGGATTTGCAATGAGAGTAATTTGCGCGACAAAAAAATAGTTGTAGACGGCCGAGATGCAAAGAGAAACATTTTCCGACCTGGTAAAAAGTTTTAGTGTGCACCGCATTGCGTCTGGGCCGCGTTAGTGTTAACAGCAGCAGCAACCACTACCCTAGGTAAATATAAAACAAATCACAAAATATTTTGCCTGTGGAAAGAGAAAGAAAAAGAAACTAATTTGCAACACCTTTTGCAAGACAAGCAACCAACTGGAGAGTTTGCAACGAGACGCTGATTACAATACAGCTATAAATGGAAACTGGTAGCCATGACAATTTGATAAATAAAACCAAACAAAAATTGGTATTGAATTGTATTAAGGTTGCAGAATAAGCAAAGGTGATTCCCTTATCAAATATTCCACTGATGATGCTAATCCACACTTAAGTTAACTTATTCAAGATTCAACTTTTCTATGTGATTTATCTTCTTTACTTTTTATTGATATATTCTTACTTGTTCCTTAACATATCTATTCATGTCAGGTGAGGACAAACAGCTTGCAAGGTAAATAGCAAAATATGTCAAAGACCATAACGCTTTATGTCCCAATTAATACTGAAAACACCTATAATTACTCGTAATCTCCGTTTTTAGAATAACGTTACGTCAAAAGGTTGCTAGTGCGACATGCATTTTCCTATGGGGATTGATTCCAAGATTGTTTTTTCCAGTGAACTCTAATTTAAGACAGAAATGGTTTTCAAATCCCGATGGACTTACAAATATTTTTGAG
>JAMKCH010047020.1:0-18910 GCA_023653785.1 Ophioderma brevispina
GAGTTTATCGTAAAACATTGTTTATCGATAAACTTTGTTTTTCGATCGAAAAACATAGTTTTTCTCGATAAACTTTGTTTTTCGATCGAAAAACAGTGTTTATCGGCGATAAACAGTGTTTATCGAATTACTATACATTGAGCTTGCCATACGCGCCTGCGCCTGCGCCCGCGCCGCCGAATACATTAAGCCAGGAGGCCTCGTGATTTTTGTATCGCCTTTGTATCGCATGCCCTAAGGCTGGAAGACACATAGGGATCACAAATTTGTCCACTGTAGTTGTTGTTGTTGATGATGTCTGTTGTTGTTGATGTCTGTTGTGAAAAAGGGTTAACATTTGCCTGTAATATCCGCATGCTTTGATGGATTTAAAGCAAACTTGGGTCACATGTGCAACATTGCATCCCCCATTTGTTATGACGGTCAAAGATCACATACCGAGGTCAAAAGTCATGTGAGGTGAGGTCAAATTGTAAAATAGGCTGAAAATGTAAAATTGACCTCATTTGAAAAGCCGAAGATCAATTGGAACCAAACTTGAGTCATAGGTGCAACATGTGATCCCTCATTGTTGATGAGGTCAAAGGCACATACCGAGGTCAAAGGTCATGTGAGGTCAAGTTGTAAAATAGGCTGAAAATGTAAAATTGACTTAATTTGAAAAGTTGAAGAGTTCAATGGAACCAAACACAAGCGGTCCGAGGACCGATGTTTTTGTTTAGTTTATTCGTGTTAAACCACAAACTCCAAAATGGCCGCCATGCATAGGTAAAACACACATTTCACTGGGTGTACAAGTCGTGGATTCTAAAAATTCAATGGTGTCAACATATACATTTTTGAGGACACTGAACATGCATCTTAATATTGTGATATCACCAGTTGATTTAAAGGACATGCTGTGGTTTTATGTGAAGGGCGCCCTCAATTTTGAAGAAAAACATATGGGCTATTCTCAAAAAATTACTCCACCTCAAGTAAACAAAATAAACAAAATAAAGTTGCTTAAAATGAACTTTTCACAGGTTTTTTGTTTCCAAATATGACACTAATCATGGATCAAGCAATTTACCAACACCGCTATTCTGTAATTTTTAACCACGACATCCCCCATGTTTTTCTATGGGGAATTTGCTGTGTATTACGTTATCCGTTGCATTTGAAGACACTGTTGTATTTTGAACAGAAGAAAATGCTAAAATTCATAAAATCTATTTTATAATGTGCATGTCATGTTGTTACTGATCTAGCAAAGAGTATTTTGGTTCAAGGCTCAGTTTGGATCATTAGAAAATGATTTTTTTCGTCCGATAACGTAATATACGAATAAGGTAATGATTTGTTTCGATGTTTTAAACCTACTTCAAAAATATTTTAAAGTAGATGGGAGTTGTACTTTCTGAAATATGCTGATATTGTAATATACATGCTTAAAACGGACCCACAATTTTTTATGTTTGCAGATTTTCCTGATGCCAAATTTGTAATTAAACATTTTCAAAATTGTTCTTGCCAAATGCACGAATATGTTTGCTCCCGATTCATGTAAAATCTATATTCTTGTTGTTCTTTTCTAAAACAATAACAAATATGATACATGGATAACGTAATATGCACGATTTCTGTGGAAGATGAATTTTAGCTGTAAAAAGTTCTTATAAGAATATATAAATATGCAATAATATTTGGTGCATCTTCTAAAACATAAACACTAGCATTATTGTAATTTTTTGTCTTTAAATGAAATTAATTAGACAATAATAACTGCGCACTATCTTTTTTGAGGTCATTGTGTGAAATCTTTGGTGTTGGTTTTGGGCCGAGGTATTTTTCCGAGGGAGCGTACATTAATAACCGTAGTTTCATATCTAACAAATAAATCTCTCACTTAAACTCCAATTTTTATTCTGAAAGCCGTCTCCCCTCGAATATAATAGTAATGTCTCCAGGGAATCCCAGTAAATAAAACGTCATCATCCCAGTAACAAGTTTTGACCAATCAGAAAAGTGCAATTGAAACATTCTGTAATCCATGTTCAGGGGCATTTCGAGTGTCAATACTGAAAGTGTGGGAAGGATTATGTTTCGCCATGTTCGCTGTTTTCAGAGCTGGGATTCATACACTTTTTGGCTGTTGATATTAAATTCAAATACAACTGGCGATAGTTAAACAACCCTGGGTAATCTTAAGGATCTGGATTGCTTGAAATAAGATGCAGATTTTGTGCTCAGAATGAAGTTATGATCATCACTCATCATATTTTACCAGCGTAGCTGGGTCTTCCTCTGACAATGACATTGACACTGATGACAGTGATAGGAGTCCTTTGAGTTTCTTGAATTCGCGGCTGGAATTATTTGTTTTCGAACTGGTAACGAAGGTTGTCGGAGAATACACCATGAATTGTACGGTAAGCTATTTTCAGTGTTTCACCTCAACTTTTCCAGAACCACTGCTGTCATGGATTTCAAAGTTCCCGGGCCTTGTTTACAAAAACAAAATCAAGAGTCAATTGTGTATTTACGCACGATTTGTTAGAAGCATAAAAAAATTTCATATTTGCACGGTTTATGAAGATCGCGGGTCAGACATGCAGAGTTTGAGATTTTCACTCAGTCATGGTATTTATGACCGAATGAAAATTTCCTTAGGCTATGTACATGTAGTCTACGTTTGTTCATTTATCTACTTTATGTATTTACATATTTTTATTTCTTCATTTTTCCATTTGTGAATTTGCATTCGGTTATTTGTATTTATTTGTGGTTTTAATATTTGTACATTCATTTTGTTTATTTGTGTATTGTTTTATTTATTGTTTGATTCATTTTTTTTATTTATTTGTTTTACTTATTTTCTGTTTATTTATTCAATGGTTTATTTGTTATTTCCTTTATTTGGTTATTTTATTATCTTTGTATTGGTATTTATCATTTCCTATTTTTATTTTCTACCAACTCCACCTCCCCCCTCCCAATCCAGGGGGAAACTAGGGGAAATCCCAAACATGCACGTACGTGACTTGATTTGCATATTACATTTCATGATCCCGTGCAAGTTGCGTTGTGCATGTACAATACTCGATTCGCAAAAACACGGCGTTTCATTGTTTTTTTCAAGCACTGATTTTACATTTTGTAATGTCTTTTTTGGTGGGAAAAGTACCCATGTCGCGATGTCATCTTGTTTTACTCTTGAAAAGACCCACTGCCCTGGCAATGACCCGATGACCAGCCCTGCCGATGAATGAATTACCCCCATGAATCGCATGATGTCATGAGACATGACCGCGTTGCAGTGATTACCATCCATGATACGGCATGTACGGTCATGACGGTATCAATCATGGCATGACTGTTTTGTTCAGTTGTTTGATCATGGCCAGAGCCCTCCGGAGCTCTTCGATTAATTCCTCGACGCGAAAAATGACATGATGGGCTAATAAATTTTGTCGTCTTCATCCATTTTTTCTTCTGCCAGGCAGAAGATTAATCCTGAATTGACCAAACCCTCATGCAGTGGTACTCAGTTCTTATTGTGTGTATACATCCCATCCATTGTTTACACTTCTCAGCTGTTACTGATACTGGCTGCTGAGTTCAAGAGTCTCATATTTCCATGCATGGCCATGGTCAGTGATTATACATACCCTACTTGCACCCACTAGTTGTATGTGACATTCCTGCTTGCACTAAATGAGACTAGTCCTAACTAAAGGGGGCTATGTAAAAGTTTTTCTGATTGGTTGGGTCAGATTTTTGCTTGACATAGTAAAACTGTAGAAGACTGCTATGCATATTATTCCAAAAATCAATATTCACTGTTATAATTATACAATTGTGGTTACAGAATTACATTGTTTGTATGTTATTTTAACACTGATAGATGGTAAACTGCTATCATTAAGCAGACTAATAATTCATGGGTGTGGTAACAGGCACAACTTTTGGTTACAGCAATGTATGACAGATTTACTACAAAATAGTGATTTGGCCTTTGCCCAACTGGATATTAGAAGTTCCCTGTAAAGGGAAAGTATGGTAACTGACGCTTGGTTGTTCCGTGCAATGCTGATTTCTACTTCAAAATAATACCAGATTATCAGAAAACAGTAACATGAAACTGAATGTCCTTTTGTTTACAAAAAGGTTGATCATGATGTTGCGGCCTTGCTAGTATCATACAACGATGTGTTTACAAATCTCAATTTGTTGTTCATTCACAAACGTGCATAAATGCAGAATAGTGTCCTTTTAAGGACTCGTCTGTTTTAGTTTGAAAAAAAATGAACTGAATGTTGTACTGACGGGTGCACCCCGGCCGCGGATACCATGGTCATGGTACGGCATGTGGGCATGGTGAAGTTTGGCCTCAGTTCAGATAGGCAAGTTGCTTACCGGGGAATGAATAGTGTTAGACAAACCTTTGCATTTAATTTAATTAAGTTTGTTGATGTTAACTAGGGGTTTGTCGAAATGGAGGTGAACTGAAAAGTCTCGCATTTTTAAATATAGTGGTTTGTATGGTTCAAAGCCCTCTTCAAAGACAAAGTCGCTGTTTTGTTGATCTTTGGAAATCAATGTTTTCGCAATGGTCTATCCATTTTAGGGGCCCCAATCAATTCATTTACTAAACTACGTCACGCGCAGGAGTCATGGTGAGAAGTCAGTCATTGTGCTCTCACAATGGACCGCGACGTCGTCGCGCGAGTATTTTAGGAATAATACCATTGGAATGGATCGCGCTATTACGCAGGGTATTAATATGTCATAATCAATTGTATAGAGCTTTGGAACGTCATTTTGGGGGGTATTTAGAGGCAATTACACTGAGTGATGCACTACAAGTATAGAAAGCTATTATGTCCTGATAGATTTCGCCGAGGTCTTTCAGAAAATCAACTTGTTACAAGCTTTTGAGCAATTAGTTAAATGTCCTGTGGACTAAAGACTGATAACGCTTCTGGAAGTCATTTTTTGAGACTAACCCATAGGGCGTATTTACATTGTAAACTCGGAACACATTAGAAATAAGTGAATAAAATCATATTATTTTTGAGAAAGCAACTGACCTTACAACCTAAAATTGATCCAAAGTGAATGAATGCAGAGTTTTTAAAAAAAATCATAAGAACCAGATTTCGCATATTTGTTTGAACATTCCGATTAAAACTTGTAGTTCGCTATTAAAAGATTGAAAGTGCCATTATATCTATTAGGATACATAATTTTAGAAATGATTTTCTCAGTTTTCAGTTTTCTTACCAATTGTCCAAAGATTGACGCAATAGGTATGAACTTCGTGCACAAACCGGGGGGGGGGGGTACTCTGGGTAAAGGTGCACGTCCGCCGGGTTAAAAAATCGACACATGTTTATAGTGACCAAATTTTTCAAAAAATATGACCCACATAGATAGTTGGTTCCGAAATTTGGACCCATTTCTATATAGTTGGCTTTGAAATTTCGCACCATTTTCATAGTTATCTTAGAAAATCGGCCCATTTTCATTGTAACTTTTCCAAAAATCGGAAAAATCAACCATTTTCATTGTGATTTTACCGAAAACCAGAAAAAATGACCCATTTTCATAGTAAATTGCGACCAAAATTGAGAAATGGACACATTTATAAAGTAGCAATGACCTAAAAAATGACCCATCATAGTAGCATGGTGGGAAAAACGACCCCTTGTTATAAGGGGTGAAAATGTGACTCATATCGGCGGCACATATGTACCCTACCCTTATACCCCCCGGGCACCAACTGACTTTTGAACAAATTAGTCCGTAAATTCCGTTTAAGTCGAAAATTTCAAAAAAATTAGAAAACCGTTTCTATAGAATTAAATGTGCTCTACACAATAAAGATGATTTCTTACTTTTAGCGTATATAGTTTTAGAGCAGTTAATGCTAAAATATCGCGCACTTCACGAAAAATGAACACCTAGAAAATCGCTGTTTAACTTTTAAGTGCAGGATGCAGCAGCACAGTTTGGTTCATGAAACTAAACGTTTTGTTGCTTTTGCGGCATAAAAATTAAAACGAAACGTTCGAAATCTCCATATCTTGTTTATTTTCTCAACACGTTTGTTGTTACCATGAAACTGCGCTTCTGTTACTACAAAAGCAAGACTGCGCTATCCATAACGCTAACCGTCGTTATCTATCTATCTATACAAGCATTTATAAGCGCTCTACTAAGAACACAGCGGTTTAAAAAGAAAAACACATAAATAATGGCAACAGGCATCAAAACACCAACAAACGCAACATGGGAATAAGGATGTTTTCAGAATGCGCTTGAAACAGGACACAGACCCAGCTTCACGAATCTCCTTAGACATGTTATTCCATATGCGAGGAGCGGCGACAGCAAAGGAGGAATCACGCGTCTTTTTATGTGGGAACATATTGCAATCTGTGGGAACATGTTGCAAACTGTGGGAACAGATTACATAATCTGTGGGAACATATTGCAATCTGTGGGAACAGATTGCAAACTGTGGGAACAGATTCCGTAATCTGTGGGAACAGATTGCAATCTGTGGGAACAGATTGCAAACTGTGGGAACAGATTGCAAACTGTGGGAACAGATTATCCGAAACAGATATTTTAACTATGTCCCCTATGGGGCTTCGTAATAAACCGATTACACAAAAATAGGCATAAAACTATTCCTAGGATTTACCCTATTGCCCCTTAAAATAAGAGTTGTGACACACAACAATATGTCGCAGCCACCAAGACTTTAGACAACAGGACACGACAATCACCAGTCATGCCAATGATATCAATCGCCAAATGATATCAGATTCACTTGTAAATACCCAAAGCACTATCATTTCAATAATCACCTGCTTCATGATCTTCTGCAACGCAGTTATTCTTCTTGGTTTCAATCTTCAAACTAAATTGCGTATCTACAGGGTGTCCCAGAATGATTAGTACCCATCGATACCCAAAATGTTTTATTTTTTTCCATAGAAAATCAATAACATTAGGTAAGCTGGTTTAATGTCCAACTTCATTATACTGTAACCTTTCATAAGAATTTTGAATCGTGAAAATCGGACTAACCAAAGTGAAAATACACTCAATTGTGTTAGAGGTGCTGATTCATCCTTTGTGCAAAGTGAAAAAAATGCATGTATGTGTTATCCCTTGACTTACCAAGCCTTTTTTGCATCACATTATCCTCTTTTAGAAATCTCTTATTAAGCACTTGATACTTTTGATTTTGGTACCAATAGATAGCTATGGTCATTCTCTTTTCCTTGATACCAAGATAAGTACCAGCATGCCCTTTATGGCATCACAGTGACGTCATAAAGACTATTAGGCAGCAAGTAATTGTCAATTTCAGAAAACACAAGTGCCCAATAGGCGAAAATTCAATTTTGCACCAAAATATTAGGACTATCAGATTTTTAAGCTGGTTTTGGCTCTAAATCATGGCAAAAGACAGCTTTTATATACATACAGAGGGTTTTAGTGCTTTACTCTGCAGAAAAGTACCAAAAGAGAATAGGCCTAATGCTTGTGTGGCAACCACTGAGCTTTACTGTCTAGCGAGGTTTATGACATCATTTTGACGTCGTACTGGGCATATTAGTACTCATTTTGGTATCGAAGGAAAAAGGAGGACCACAGCTCTCTATTGGTACCAAAATCACACGTTTTGAGTGTTTAATAACGAATTGTAAAAAAACTTGCCAGGAAGAGGGTAAAAGTACACATACATTTTTTCACTTAGCCCAAAGGATGAAATCAGCACCTCTAACACAGTGTATTTTCACTTTGGTTAGTCCGATTTTCACGATTCAAAATTCTTATGAAAGGTTACAGTATAATGAAGTTGGATATAACCCGCTTAACCTAATGTTATTGATTTTCTATTGACAAAAAATAAAACATTTTGGGTATCGATGGTACTAATAGTCTAGGACACCCTGTACATGAACTGTGTTTTGTAGCTATCGTAGATTTCAAATTAAGTGAGACTCCTTGCATATTTCCGGAAAGGGGGGCTATTCATATGGGATCAATCCCGGCCATGCAGTCCTTTGGTTTTTAATATTATCAAAAAAACAAAAACATAATTGTGTCTATGGTCAAAGTACGCTACAGAATCGGCTTTACTGGAAATTGATGCAGTTCTACATGTTGGCCGGATGGCAATCGTTTTTTCACTAATCTCTTATATACAAGGTTGACCGATTTTTGATGGCCAAAAAAAACTTAGTTGTTTACTTGACTTGTATCAGAATGTATTATTTCGCCAATGCTGTGATAAGACATGATATTTTGCAAGTGGTCAAAAGTAATTTATTATTCAAATAACATGTTTAATGAAATATAGCTGGTGTTTTCATCCTGATCTTCAATTGAAAACATCTAAGATATTTTAGTTTGTAAATTAATGTATTTTAGGTCAATATTTATTTACTATCTACATTACTGTACACTGTAGGAGTAGCGCAATGTGTTAGTTTCTAGATATTACCGTGTCGCTATTATTCAGTCCCTTCCTTTCGGCTTTGGTGTCCCCACCAACAACACCATGGTGTCATGATCCAGTAACATCCCCCCCCCATTCTCGAGCAGCATAGCTTCTTCTTAGCGTATCCGCTAATGGCTTGTGGTGGTTGTCAGGATTTATTAACTGAGTATCTGATCCGGGGCCGCGTGTATCCATTGATACGGACGCTTCCTAACACATGGGCGTGTACAGGATTTCTTATCGAGTGGGCGCCAAATGGTAGGCTCGCTGTGGCGTCGCCGGGTAGAGACCAAATTTTCCCCACTACGGCCCGAAAATTGGTGAAGAGCGGGGGGGGGGGGGGTGGGGGGGGGGTGATAAGTACAAGTCACCACAGCGTCGGTTGATAGGCGTCCGGCGCCCCTGCTATAAACCATCAATCTTCAACAACTACTTGCGCCCGTGCATACCAAGGGCAATTTTCATACATCTGCAATGCGCCCGGGGCCCCTATGCGGCGGCGTGCGATCGCCCTATGGTCTTGCCTGAACATGACCCACTTTTGAGACTGTGGCTGATTGGGACAGTCCGGGTTACAAACCATACTCTTATTGACGCTGACATGCGATTACATGTCCAGTTGGTGACTACCCTGGACACGGGACCGACGGCTTAACGTCCTCTCCGAAGGACGGGATGCTTTCAATATTCATTTTGCCCAATTCCAGTGAACCATGGAGGATAGCGGTATTCTGTATTTTAATCAATAGCTCGTGTACAGATTTAAATTCCAGAATTGAGCACCGATCAATCCCAGCAAGTGACCCACGAGATCCTGACACACCGGGTAATTTGTTGGTAAATTTTGCGCCACAGGCCAGCACCCTAACCACTACGCCACGCTCTCCCCCGCAAGAGATAAGCTTGGAGTTTGTGTTCGAAGCAAAATTCATAAGCAATGGTAAAATCCAAATTAGTATGGTATTGTGTGTATTCCCGTAGGATTTTCATGATAAAGTTGATTCTGTTGTTCTTTGGGTTTCAATAGGGCATATACTGTCAGATGGTGTTCAAATTTTCAAACGCCTGTCCCCCAGGGGTAAATGTTAGTACAGGGAAAAATTAGTGTTTTAATGTACACTAATATGCTCGACTCCTTAAAAGGATCAGAAAAGGTATACATTTGCTTAGGTTTTAACCTTTACTTAAAGCAATAACTGCACATTTTTTGAAGAGCGCCCCCATTTTTCTAAATTAATTTTTTTTTTGCACGGTAGTGCTGGTAATTGTCTAGTATACTGCGAATGATAATGCTCATTGACTTGTCCATGGGTATTTCATGATGGAATGATAAGGACAAATACATTGTTTTGGCAACCGGGCTTTTCAAATCTGAAATCATAGCATGCAGTTGCGCTAAATACTAGTTTTCTGTCTTGTGTCAGGGCAGGGGGTAGGACACGATCTGCTCGATTTGGGCATTGGGGATTTCCATGCCTAAGAAAAATGATGCTCCTTGGACAAGTCTGATTTGCTGACTTATTGTTCAGTAGATCATATCTTGAGAACCCCTCAACCAAAATGATTTTTTTTTCAGGCAAGATGCTCAATCACCCATTCTTTATGATAAAATAAAATCCACAGACATCAGATTAAAAAAAATTGAAAAATATCATTTTCATTTTGGGTAAAGTTTTATTGGTTCACCCTGTAGATTGCAGAATTCAACGAGTACGTATTGTACGTTTCCGACAATTCGACTAGACTTTCAACAAGCGTCGTTTTCAACGCATTGTGTTATCAAAGATGCACAGCCATTATGCATTCGACTTGTATGTAACTTGAAAGCATTCTTGAAGAAAGTTTACTTCACTTTCTATGATTAACGTCCAAATTTCTACCGATTAACATCCCACGCCAGATCACATCGTTGTTATGATGCAAGTCGTACTCTTGACCTGAGAGATGTTTCCAATGTCATATTTAACGGCGAGAAGATATTATTTTTATTTTGCAGGAAAATAGTTCCCTTTAACGACACTGTTTATTTTGATATATTTTATGACTACATTGTTCAGATTTAATAGCTTATATTGCCTTATAATTGGTATATTTGATTTGTTTTCACCCTGCTAGGAATAATGATTTTCAATGTTCGGCGAGTTACTTTAGCTCTCTGGTAAAGAACACACCATTATATGAACGCATTCTTGTGAAATGATCACTCAACTATGGTTATTGAACCTCTTTTTAATGAATCACTATTGAGTTTCTACTGAAATCTCGGCTCATCGAGCGTAACTAGTTGGTAATTACTTAAAAAAAAACCCCAAATGTGTCCCCCGGCCCCGAGAAGACCTCTCGGCGAATTAGATATATTTGGTAAAGAACACACCATATATGGAGGCATTCTTGTGAAATGCTCACTCAACTATGGTCTATAACCTCTTTCTTAATGAAACCTATGATTTTTTAACTGAAATTTCGGCCGAGTGTACTACGTTTGTATTACTTCACTAGCCCCAATTTGTTCCGCGCTGATCCGCAGAAGACCGATTTGTATAAAGTTTTTGTGAAATGTTGACTTTTTTTAAAATGTCCGTTCCCCCACTCCTGTCAGACGCATGGTAGGACCGGGGGGGGGGGCGGCTACAATATTACCAAGGTGGCTTACTTCAACTAGCCCAAATTGTCTCCTGATGACCCGAGAAGACCGTATATTGTAGAATTTTTTTTGTGTACATGTTATTTTTGTTAAATGTACCCAGCCACTCCCTGTCAGACGCAGGAGGACCTGGGGGGGGGTGGGGCGCTACATAATACCAAGTTTGGCTACTCTTTGGCTACTCTAGCTCATCTAGAAAACAAGATATGGCAAAATGTTGACCTTTTTTTGTCATTTTCCCGCCCCCTGACGGGGAGGACCCTGGGGCACCAAAACCTTTATGAGTCCCCACCTATCACGACTTCGTAAAAACCGAGTCTTTGACAAAGTCTTAAGATAATCTGCGAGTGGTGGGACAGAAAACAAACTCTGCTACTGCAACACGCAATTAAAATTCTTCCGACACTGATGTTACCTTCCTTTTGTCAATTTTAAATTTTAATTCCCAAAATATCTTATGGGATGGGCTCCAGACTATCCTTCACAACTTTACGCTATCGCTGCAAATTTCAAATATTTTGACGCTTTCAGGTCGATCACTAAGCAATGTCTTTGACTTGATAATCAAATGAACCTGTTTACCCTCGCTATTTATATTGGCTGGATGTTAATGCTATCAATGGAATGACTTGAGTCATGGAAGCATGCACCGAAGAGAAAATGCTAAGTGCTCCCTAAATGGCATGGGTCCTACACATTCATACAAGCAATAAAAGACGTACTATGAGCTAAGAAAACCTCTTCCCATGGTGCATTTCAATAGCCGCTTTCATTCACCGCGCATTTAGCAAGTACACCCTCTGTTCTAAGTGCATGATTTATGATACCCAGAACATGCATCGGGGTCAGCTATAGACCGTATTCAATAGCCAGCCAGCCTTGGTGGACACGATAGAAACGGCATTCCAGTACTACAATACGCAATACATTCACCTGTCAGTGTCAATGATCCCTGTGCAACTCGCTAAACATGGATCGATTGACATCTTAATGTTATTGTAGTCCTGGAATGTATGCCATCTTGTCCAGCCAACTGTCTGGTGGCTGACGTCCATATTGATAGGTCTATTGAGGTTACTGAACTCAGCCCTGGGTAATAAGCATGCGCTTGCCTCAGTTGGGAAGTTTTGGGTTGAGGTATTCGAAATCCACACATAGTCCGAAAAAGTGGGTCATGTTAACGTCCGTATCATGGATCCACGCGGCCCTCCGGATCTAGGGGTCCGTTCGCGACCTCATGCGTAACCCTACGTGTATCTAACTCATTGCGGATGTCCTACATAATAGACCTTTTCATACTATTTACACTTGCTTTGGATAAGTTTGATCCACTCAGGCCTGATAATCGTATGTGCAAGTAGATTTACGAATGAGTTTCGCGGACGAACCCCATGTTACTAAGTTGAATAAATCCCGACACCACCACAAGCCATTACTACTGAATGGAAGAAGAAAAGACGTTACCCAGGAGTGCAATGGTTTTGGGGGTGTATAATAATTATAATCGGCTGGTTTTGATAGTAGAGTGTATCGGTGCAGCGATGGCTACAGATCGCATAGCTCTGAGCCATGGCGCGGTATGTTTTCAAGGTATTATGTTTGATAGAGAATTACTTTTGGGCAGGGGAATTTTCTGGAGTTTTGAGTTATGCCGGTAATTTAAACAGAAGCATGATTGATGTGAACTTTCATATTTTTTTCTTAATTTATCATGATATTAACTAAGACTTTTGAACAAAGGTTTAAGAGATGATTTTTTAATGTCACTGGGACCAGAGACCTGCCATAGTAAATGCATGTAGCAGTTCAGCAAATTACCGTTTGGAAATCCCCAAATGCCGCACAAGCGATCAGATCGTTCCTACCCGTCCCTGTACAGAACCACATGTAGTCAGTCTCACATCTTGATCGATTACGCGGTGACAACAGAGATACAGAATGCTTGTTGCTTTGACGTATTGTAGTTATAAACGTTAACGATATGAATAGTTTTGGTGTCACGTGTCAGGTACAGGTCCCGTTTCAGGTAATCAGATATCAGTGTGCTCTTCGGGGGCGACCGATATATATAAAATCCGACTATGTTAAATCAAGGGCTGTACATATGACACTCTGCTGCCCCCAAATGCTATTATTTTTTTCGCAAAAGACACCGTATATTATGTCTAACAGTACAAAATTACCTTTTCCCTACATTCAAAACCGACGTACGATGACGATAATCGTTTGTGGTTTTTTCCAATGTAGGGATACTACGTCATCTTTCCTGAATGGGTCCCCCGAAGCAAACTAATAAACCAATCAATGCCGTTACGTCCTCAAATCGTTTTTTTTCCAAAAATTGGCTGTTCTTCCCATAGAAAATTTCCTTTTTAAGATTCACATCTGTATATTGTTTCTTTAATAATTAATAGTCAATTGTTCCCCCGCATGAATGTGAAAAGATGGGTCCATAAGTCTACAAACTGAAAACCTAGTCAGCCGGCTAAATACCTTACCGTGGACTGTAAGAGCAGACGGATCCCCGTGTATTGTAGGAAAATGGAGGAGAATGGCGGGTTAGAATGAACGTTAAGGATGAGAGAAAGAGAGGGCGACCGCTAGAAATACCAGGAGAAATAGAAAAAGATGGAGGAGATGGCCGGGAAAAGCGACGGGCGCTGGTGGATAGGGGGAAGGGTGGTTGCATGAGCTAAGGAAAAGAGGGTAAGCGGGGAGTAGAAAATGAGTTGTAGGGTGAAAGGGAGCGGCGAAAGCGCGGGGGGTGATTAGGATAAGCATGTAGTAGGAAGGGTAGAACAAATAAGGGGAGGGTGATATGGGGGAAAAGAATTAAAGTAACGCATCTAAGAAGAACGGGGGTGAGTGGGAGACGGAGGAGAGATGGCGGAGTGCAGGAAGAAAACGGGGGCGGACGGCTTAGGGAGGCGAAAAAGAAAGAGAACGAACGATCAAGGAGGGGGGATGCCAGGGGAGGGAAGGGGACGTAGTAAGTGATTAGCGGAACGATAGTAGAAGGAGGCAGGAGCCTTCTTACAGCCACTTGATGCGCGCGGCTTTGCGGGGGTTTATGCGTCGAGATCTCTGTTCAAAATGACCTGAAAGTGGAATTGTTTCCGTATTAATTAAAAGGTGGTACACTATAGTGTACCACACAGCATATTGTTAAGAATCAGTTGAAACAAATTAACGGTTTTTCGAAATAAAGCAGAATGCTGAAGGTTATATCCAATTTACCAGGCCTATGATGACTAATTTTACAAGTGGAGCTCAGAATTTAATTCGATTTTAAAGAATATCAACCCTTATATATTTTTTATCAAATCAGTCTGGGCAAGCAGTTCTGATACACAAAATCCCAAAATTGCAGGTTTCCAGTGAAAATTCAGGGTATATTTATACAACAAACTGTGAAATTTACAGTTATATGTAATACAAATTACAACAAACTATAAAGTTTGACAGTAATATCGACATAAATATTTCGTTGATATTTGTGGATAGCTTACTAATTTAGGGTTGTTCGAAAGAAGGAGGACCAGTTTCCAATATGGCACGACGTTTACGGGAGCGCACCTTCATGCTAAGATGTTTTCTCACCAATTTGAAGGTCAGCACCTCTTTCATCTCCAATTCCCTTCAAACAGAACAGATTGAGACTTAAAATCTGCAAAACAACTTCCTAAAGTGTGAAATAATGATACTTATTTCCAATTATTAATTTTTTAATATTATATAAAAATCACATATAAGTTTAATTACAAACTGCCTTTGTAACTTCTGTTTTTCAGAACTGCATAGCAATTCAAGTCACTGAGACAAGAAGATCCAGACTATGATTATTGAATTCATTAGCTATGGTTTGTGAGTGATTTTTAAAACTAAAACTTTTCACCTGAAGAAATAAGTTCAACATGTGGGTAATTATATTACCTACATGAAGAATTTTTCTCTTTTTAGACTTCTCACACCCCACCACATAATGGTAGCCAGTGAAAAATTCACTGACCACAATCCAGGATTCGAACCTGGTAACCTTCGATTTACTAGTCCGATGCTCTATCAACTGAGCTAATGAATGGATGGGAAGAATGTTTTAATAATGGGAAGATAATTTTTCAAACTTTTCATTTTGACAATAAATGTGGCAAACCAGCTCGAAATATCCTGTTTATGCTTTATTGTTAGCTTAAATAGAAAATTGTGCAAGTTGCCCAAATATGTGCAACTGGGAAAATGTGCTTTTTATTCAAAAGAGCATAACTTTCGTTTGGCATGAGCAAATTATCAAAAATGTATTTTTTTTTATTAAGACAGTCTTTCCAATGATATTATGGTGGATTTTGTATAGAATTTTTACAAAACCACAACTAAAATGAATAAACCTCTTTTTGAATCAGCCTGTATGTTATCTGGGCGGGCAACTTACTTTTATTTTGCCATCCAATGAATTCAAGCTGCCCACTATCCGGAAATGGCAACCAAGAAAATTAATTAACCTACAAGAATTGTACAAACAAAATTTGGATTATACAAAAATAGTAAAGAGTGACTTTCTTTAAAATTAAAAAAAAAGAAGAACTTCATTTTTTTTTATGAAGATCATTAAACAAAACAATGTTTCATTACAATCATCGCTTCTTCTATTGTGTGGCATGATACGTGTGGTCTCGATATGGAATTTCAAATGTCCAATAACATTTTTACGATATGGAATGAACACCGAGGTCAGTAATAACCTATAGACGATGTGACGTCACTCTGACAGAAACGATATCACTGGCAGAAAATCTCGTGATCAAAAATTTAGCCTGTGATTTTCAAACTATGCAAAACAAAGAATGCTCAATACGCCGGAAATCCTACCGGAAATCATTTTTACTACCGAAATTCCTATCCGCACCATGCAACAACTAGTACATGATGTACGAGTAATAAACCTAAATGGCGCATATTATTCTATGGCGCGCGCGTAGGCAAAGCACAAGCGCACTGCAACTGAAAGGCGGCACTGGGTGTACACTTTTTCATTATATCCACGGAGTGTTGCTGTTTTAGTTATCTTTACTCGGCCAATTTCTTCATGGTAATTACTATGTAGCTACCATCGAGTAGACATGGATTACTTACACTCGTCGGCCAGGATTCCGTGTATTTTCGCACGTTCGGCATCAGCCGAACGTGCTTTGCTATGGGTTTTACCCCGGAAGTAATTTCATGATTTTCCTATAGATTTACGTGGAGCAGACACACACAGGGGTTCATTTCTAGAACTTAAATTCTGAGAACTTCTTGATTAAATCCTGCAGTAGTCATGCACGTTTCACAACTGTGAGGCCACAAATTGTTTGTTGATATTTTAAGAGCAAGCACAATTTGTATTTCTCATTGAACAAATATATACCATCGGAATCGGTAAATATTCATTGTTATCTGTGTGAAGTAAGAAGACATCGGTGCCGGGCATCGGTGGAACCAGAGATGACGCTAAAGTGGCAGCGCGCAATGCGCAGTGCCTCAGCTAACTGCACATTAGCTGTGAGAAGCGTATAGCTTGCCCGGGAACTCCCCACAACAGTGGCAGCACAACATACCGTGCATGTAATGTGCTCTGCTCCGTATCCTCGTAGCCTACACGTATACGTGTATATCATGCCATATTTGTCATGCAGCGGCTATATTGCTAGTTATTTAAACCTATTTTTATCTGTTTTAATACACTACAGTATGCATTTTATTGTTCCTGTCTCTTATTTTAAGATGATTGTGCAAACTACATGCATGACAAAAGACATAAATAAACGATAACATGTAGCTGAATTGAGAAAGATCTTGAGCATGTTTAAATTCAATAGGGTCTACAAGCAAAGCAAAGAAAGCAAAAAAAAAAAAAAAACAAAAAAAAAAAAAACAAAAAAAACCACAAACAAACAAACAAAAAACAAAACAAAACAAAAAAAAAAACATTTTGAATAAAAATTATGTGATAAAACAAAATGTAGACAAAATATGGCTATAAGCAAATTACTCCACATGCATGCATATATGTATGCCTAAACACCTTTTGTATCTTGATAAATACACTTTTGACTTTGGGAGTAAAAAGACTTGTTTGTTTTATAGTTGGATAGTAGTCCAATCAAAGGATTTAATTTTACGAAATACATGTACTTCAAATACACAAAGGGTAGCAAATATAGAACTATAAAGATACTGACAAATATGGGTAAACTTATATAAATGTGTCCTTTATTTATACTTATTGTATATTCTATTGTGCTTATTTTTATTAATTATAAACAGACTTGAGTTATAACTTAGAACATAATCAGGCCTTAATTTAAAAGATTGCTACAGAACAAAAAACACAGCTTTTTAGTGTTTTAGTGGACCCGATTGTCACAAAATACAGCCAATTTGTGCAAATTAGCCTCTAATTATTTCCAACAAGTCCTTGTCTCAACATTCTCTACTTAATAGCCACACTTTCAATTCTTTCCAAGTTTTCAAAATATTCTAGCAGAATAGAATCTACCGTTTCTGAGTACAAAAAATGATTAATTTTAAAATCATATTATCAATTAATGTCAATATAAATTTAAAAAATTACAAAAAACATGATTCATTCATGATTGAATGTGCAATTCCTTTTAAAGGAGTTTTTATTCCGCATACAGACGGATAGTAGTCTACACACACAGCGGCTGTCTGCACTGTCGCGGATTAACTATGTGGTTACACCGGCTCTCAGCTCTCGCGGTATTTTTCATGGCCAATTTTGTTTTTTAGATATTTTGGGGCATATATTTGCATTTTTTATTACATATACAGAAATAAGGTTTATTTAGGATTCTCTATTTTATTTTCGTAATGATTTCCCTAAAAAATACGATTACGATGCCAGAGACAAAGGTTATAGCGCCCTCATTTCGTCCACTATTAAAATGGCGTCGCGGTAACTGCTGTAGCTACTTGGTAGCTGCATGTCTACTCCGGTACTGTCTACACCAGATGCACCTTCTTTCCACCTAGTGGGCAAATACAGGGTAGCCATTGGAGTAGCCACATTATTGTATACCTAATAACTTTGGAAGCCCTATCTTGCCGCGGTAGACATGGTGTAGCAGTCGCATAGGCTACCACGCGAGTAGGAAAACGGCCGTTTAGGCAATACAATCTCCAAGCACATTTCCAAGGAAGGGAAATGTAATAATATTGCGATGAATTGCGAAGGGCTTAAATTTTACAGAAACGGTATTGTCTGTGCAAAGCAGTGAAAAAAAAAAAAAAAAAAAAAATGTGTCCTTTATTTATACTTATTGTATATTCTATTGTGCTTATTTTTATTAATTATAAACAGACTTGAGTTATAACTTAGAACATAATCAGGCCTTAATTTAAAAGATTGCTACAAAACAAAAAACACAGCTTTTTAGTGTTTTAGTGGACCCGATTGACACAAAATACAGCCAATTTATGCAAATTAGCCTCTAATTATTTCCAACAAGTCCTATTCTAGCAGAATAGAATCTACCGTTTCTGAGTACAAAAAATGATTAATTTTAAAATCATATTATCAATTAATGTCAATATAAATTTAAAAAATTACAAAAAACATGATTCATTCATGATTGAATGTGCAATTCCTTTTAAAGGAGTTTTTATTCCGCATACAGACGGATAGTAGTCTACACACACAGCGGCTGTCTGCACTGTCGCGGATTAACTATGTGGTTACACCGGCTCTCAGCTCTCGCGGTATT